>JASANA010011273.1:0-21693 GCA_030248095.1 Ptycholaimellus sp. GST1_10
GGAGCAGTACTCGGCCCAGAGCTGCTCGATGTTGAGGAGGGGGTGAGGACGCCGCGTTGGTAGACCTTTCGCACGGCGGTGATCTTCTGGTTCTCCGCGTACTGGCCCACTGCTGGCCTGGAGGGAGAAGGAGGCAGGAACCTTCTCGAAGGAGCAGTACTCGGCCCAGAGCTGCTCGATGTTGAGGAGGGGGGTGAGGACGCCGCGTTGGTAGACCTTTCGCACGGCGGTGATCTTCTGGTTCTCCGCGTACTGGCCCACTGCTGGCCTGGAGGGAGAAGGAGGCAGGAACCTTCTCGAAGGAGCAGTACTCGGCCCAGAGCTGCTCGATGTTGAGGAGGGGGGTGAGGACGCCGCGTTGGTAGACCTTTCGCACGGCGGTGATCTTCTGGTTCTCCGCGTACTGGCCCACTGCTGGCCTGGAGGGAGAAGGAGGCAGGAACCTTCTCGAAGGAGCAGTACTCGGCCCAGAGCTGCTCGATGTTGAGGAGGGGGAAGAGGACGCCGCGTTGGTAGACCTTTCGCACGGCGGTGATCTTCTGGTTCTCCGCGTACTGGCCCACTGCTGGCCTGGAGGGAGAAGGAGGCAGGAACCTTCTCGAAGGAGCAGTACTCGGCCCAGAGCTGCTCGATGTTGAGGAGGGGGGTGAGGACGCCGCGTTGGTAGACCTTTCGCACGGCGGTGATCTTCTGGTTCTCCGCGTACTGGCCCACTGCTGGCCTGGAGGGAGAAGGTGGCAGGAACAAAGAGCACCCCCAAGAAAGAAGCCCCCCCCCCCCCCCCCCCCCCTTCTCGAAGGAGCAGTACTCGGCCCAGAGCTGCTCGATGTTGAGGAGGGGGGTGAGGACGCCGCGTTGGTAGACCTTTCGCACGGCGGTGATCTTCTGGTTCTCCGCGTACTGGCCCACTGCTGGCCTGGAGGGAGAAGGAGGCAGGAACCTTCTCGAAGGAGCAGTACTCGGCCCAGAGCTGCTCGATGTTGAGGAGGGGGGTGAGGACGCCGCGTTGGTAGACCTTTCGCACGGCGGTGATCTTCTGGTTCTCCGCGTACTGGCCCACTGCTGGCCTGGAGGGAGAAGGAGGCAGGAACCTTCTCGAAGGAGCAGTACTCGGCCCAGAGCTGCTCGATGTTGAGGAGAGAGAGAAGACACACCCCCGAGGGAGAAGGAGCAGAACAAGAGCACCCCCGGGGGGGGGGGGGTGAGGACGCCGCGTTGGTAGACCTTTCGCACGGCGGTGATCTTCTGGTTCTCCGCGTACTGGCCCACTGCTGGCCTGGAGGGAGAAGGAGGCAGGAACCTTCTCGAAGGAGCAGTACTCGGCCCAGAGCTGCTCGATGTTGAGGAGGGGGGTGAGGACGCCGCGTTGTGACGGCGGAAGCGTGTATTGTGATCTACTCAAGACTCATATCCTATTTATTGATCTATACCGGGATCTACACAGAGCAATTAGACCGGGCAGTAAATGGTGGAACATGTGACAACTGTGGAACAACCTATCGGACTCCCAGGTTCCGGTGAGGCTGGAGATCCTCACGGGTCCCTATAGGGGTCCAGAACAGGTGAGGCTGGAATGGGGGGGGGGGGAATGGAGGGGGGGGGGGAATGGGGGGAGTTCCTCGAGCCCTATGTGAGGTAGGGAACCTCATGGCCTAGCGGAATAGACCAAAGTCGGGGAACCTCAGGGCCTATGTGACATAGGCTGGGAACTAGGGGGTCTCGCAGAGGGCCTATGGAACATAGGCGAGGGTCCAGGTAGCCTCAGGGTGTCCTCAAGTGAGGGGGCCTAGGTGAGGGCCTAGGTGAGGGCTGGACGAGGGCGAGGGCCTAGATGAGGTCCGGGAAGGGCTGGAGGAGGAAGGTCGTCGGGATGGTGCTTGTGCCTCAACTGATGATTGAGGGCCTTAGCAAGGCCCTTTTATACCCCTGTCCAGGCCCTGCCGTACGTAACACCAAGGGGTGTTACCTTGGGCCTAGGGCCTGGGGCCTAGTGTTACGTAGCAGCAGTCCTATGCTGTTACGTAACAGCACAGGGCCCAGGTCAGGCCGTACATAACAGTACAGGGCCTAGGCCTGTCAGTACGTAACGGTACAGGGCCTAGGCCTGTCCGAAGTACCCTTGTCCATAATTGGACATGACTTGAAGTACGGGGCTATGGGCTTGGGTACCATTTTGGAGACCACTTCCCTGGGTACGATTTTGGAGACCCAAATTTGGGGGTACCAAATTTGGACCCCTTAACGGACCCTCTCTTAAATGCGAAACACTGCGAAGAGAGTTGCAGGCAACTCCACACGCGTTGGTAGACCTTTCGCATGGCGGTGATCTTCTGGTTCTCCGCGTACTGGCCCACTGCTGGCCTGGAGGGAGAAGGAGGCAGGAACCTTCTCGAAGGAGCAGTACTCGGCCCAGAGCTGCTCGATGTTGAGGAGGGGGGTGAGGACGCCGCGTTGGTAGACCTTTCGCACGGCGGTGATCTTCTGGTTCTCCGCGTACTGGCCCACTGCTGGCCTGGAGGGAGAAGGAGGCAGGAACCTTCTCGAAGGAGCAGTACTCGGCCCAGAGCTGCTCGATGTTGAGGAGGGGGGTGAGGACGCCGCGTTGGTAGACCTTTCGCATGGCAGTGATCTTCTGGTTCTCCGCGTACTGGCCCACTGCTGGCCTGGAGGGAGAAGGAGGCAGGAACCTTCTCGAAGGAGCAGTACTCGGCCCAGAGCTGCTCGATGTTGAGGAGGGGGGTGAGGACGCCGCGTTGGTAGACCTTTCGCACGGCGGTGATCTTCTGGTTCTCCGCGTACTGGCCCACTGCTGGCCTGGAGGGAGAAGGAGGCAGGAACCTTCTCGAAGGAGCAGTACTCGGCCCAGAGCTGCTCGATGTTGAGCAGGGGGGGGTGAGGATGCCGCGTTGGTAGACCTTTCGCACGGCGGTGATCTTCTGGTTCTCCGCGTACTGGCCCACTGCTGGCCTGGAGGGAGAAGGAGGCAGGAACCTTCTCGAAGGAGCAGTACTCGGCCCAGAGCTGCTCGATGTTGAGCAGGGGGGTGAGGACGCCGCGTTGGTAGACCTTTCGCATGGCGGTGATCTTCTGGTTCTCCGCGTACTGGCCCACTGCTGGCCTGGAGGGAGAAGGAGGCAGGAACCTTCTCGAAGGAGCAGTACTCGGCCCAGAGCTGCTCGATGTTGAGGAGGGGGGTGAGGACGCCGCGTTGGTAGATCTTTCGCACGGCGGTTATCTTCTGGTTCTCCGCGTACTGGCCCACTGCTGGCCTGGAGGGAGAAGGAGGCAGGAACCTTCTCGAAGGAGCAGTACTCGGCCCAGAGCTGCTCGATGTTGAGGAGGGGGGTGAGGACGCCGCGTTGGTAGACCTTTCGCACGGCGGTGATCTTCTGGTTCTCCGCGTACTGGCCCACTGCTGGCCTGGAGGGAGAAGGAGGCAGGAACCTTCTCGAAGGAGCAGTACTCGGCCCAGAGCTGCTCGATGTTGAGGAGGGGGGTGAGGACGCCGCGTTGGTAGACCTTTCGCACGGCGGTGATCTTCTGGTTCTCCGCGTACTGGCCCACTGCTGGCCTGGAAAGGGCTGAGTTTGGGTGGGGATTTGGGGGCTGGGAGGAGTGCGTACACGGCTTTGAGGAAGCTGATGTAGTCGGCGTAGACGGGATAGGCGAGGAAGTCGTTGCCGACCTTCTCCAGCGCAAAGTCGTACGCCTTCGCCATTGCCTCTCTCAACAACACACACCATTTCCAAATGCAGACAATTTACTCATAGTCTGTTTTGCCAAATTGATTTACATTTATTTACTGTCAGTTCATAAAATGGATTTCAAACAGTCGATAATACAATGAAACTGAATGCATGAATAGCTTGCATGACGTGGAATGGCAGCATGAGTTGAGAACCGAAATGATGGGAGGTGGGCTTTGGTGTCGCGGACATAGTGCAAGTAGCACTTCCACAAGTCAATGTTCAGCACTTTGATTAGACAGCGACCGAAGAGCTGCAACGCATTTTAAGCCTGCCCCAATTTTCAGCTGCAGAGGCAGAGTGAGTTGGTAAGGTGAGAACCTGTTCCGCTTTCTCGAAGTTCTTCCCCCGGAGCTACAATACAAGTCCTCACGTCATTTACGCATATGCTCAATTGTTTGAAGAGCTGGATGATCCAGTTTTTTTTTACAACATTGGCCGTATGATTATTGTTTATGAAAAACTATTGGAAAAACATTTTTATCAAATTTAGCAGAAAGCAATTGTGCCTCTGTAAAATGGAATTTTGTGACTGCTGACAGTGTTTGTGTGCTCACATACGTTTTCCCTAGGGTGGCAGTTTTTATTCCACGATCGAATATATAGGAGGTGAAAGAGGAAAAGCTGAGAAAGCTGCATTGCGTTGCGTTCAGGGTTTATTCCTCTGCAAAGGAGCGTGTCACAGGCACTATTCAAATACTCACTGGGCCCCGGGCTAGACCGATGGCGCTGAAACAAGGCTAAGAGTCCGCTCAACATACTCTTTCAAGGCGAGCAGAAAATGGGAAAGACGAGAAGGAATGGGGACCTCGTGTTCGATGTAGGCCTTCCAGTAGCGACCGGCGTTGGGGAATTGGTCCACCAGCTTCTCGTAGAACTCACGCGCCCCATCAGCCGTCTTCTTCTACAACCTATCTCTACTTCACCTCACATCTTGTCTTTCATGTTTTCGTCTTTGCTTGCCGGGAAAGAATTAAACAGCTTGAATCATTCGGCCAAGACGGAGAGAAAGAAAAGGAGGGGAAGAAACTGAACGGTGTTCTCGCGAAGTAGGATGTTCCAGGCGTCCACATCGTAGGCATTGAGCTCAATTCGTTTTTCGGGGCCAATCACCGAGATTATTCCCGCCATTCCTTTCCTACACTACCAGGCCGACTCTCTTTCTGCCTCTCTCACAGCATTTACATGCGATTTTGCGCAGATGGACTAGGCTGACTGCTAATCTGCGCGCAATTGTGACATAAAAAATGACATTAAAATGGGGCATATCCCTGTGCCCGAGAGGTCCCCCCCGGGGCAGCCAGTTTTGGCATCCCCCGGGGCAGCCAATTTTGGCATCCCCCGGGGCAGCCATTTTTGGCAGCCCCCGGGGAGGCAGTTTTTGGCATCCCCCGGGGATAGGAAGGCAATTGTTAGCCTTAGCCTTTAGGCATTGCTTTGCTGTGCATTAGCATTCATGTATGCAACTGATTCCGGCTTGGATAGAAACACAATGCCAAAGATGGTAGCTGATTAGGTCGGTGCTGAGGCTCGGGTGGCGCCCAGCGATCTTTGCACTTATCTCTACTTTCCTCTTCCCATGCTTTCACGGGCATGCAGCCTTCCCATTCTAACTTCAACAGCTCCGCTTCTGTCTGGTGGCCACCACATCTACCTTTCCACTCGCCAACCCAAGCTTTGGAACTCCAGTTCACTCTTTTAGGTACATTTCTCTTCCTTTCTCTCCAGCTGAGCTTGTAGTCATTCTTTCTGCTGTTTCAGAAGAGTTCCGGAGAGCACTGCTGGCGATCATTGGTACTGCCTACCACCAACAAAGCCTGAATCCATACGCCTTTCTTGAGAGTGCTACAATTGCTGAATTTACTTGCACAGCAACTGAAAGAAATGAAATGGTCTGTTGTCAGTCAGAAGGTGTGGCCAAGCTGGAAGTGGAGAATGTAAAGCGGATGGAGGAAGGCAGTGGTGAGCTGTGCAGGAGCCTGTGCCTGTGGAGGAGAAGGAGGTTTCTACGCCCAGCCAAGCAGCCATTTTCGGGATTCCCGGGGCGGCCAATTTTGGCATCCCCCGGGGCAGCCAATTTTGGCATCCCCCGGGGCAGTCAATTTTGGCATCACCCGGGGCAGTGTTCTGAAGCAGTGGATTTCTGATCTCTCTTGGAAGAGCATATGAGGTGGCCACCAGACAGGAGCGGAGCTGTTGAGTTTGAAGATTGCTCAGCTGGTGGCCATTGCTGTAGCATTACATTTATGGAGCTTAGATATATTGTTAATTGCTTGATCTGGCTTATAGGTTATGATTTGAGGTAAGAGAGCCATTTTATGTCAAACGCCCAGCAAGCATACTGAATCCTTACTGCCGCTGTGGGCCCAGCAGGGCCTAAATTGCGCTCAGGAAGGCAATTGTTGGCAAATTTGAGCAGTCCTACACAAGCTACGGACAGTTGATGCAAGGATGGGAAGGTTGCATGCCCGTGAAAGCATGGGAAGGAGGAAGGCAGGCGGCTTTGGTGGCAGTAGGCTGCTCCAATGATCGCCAGCAGTGCTTTCTGGAACTCTTCTGAAACAGCAAAAAGAATGACTACAAGCTCAGCTGGAGAGAAGGGAAGAGAATTATACCTGGAAGAGTGAGCTGGAGTTCTGAAGCTTGGGTTGGAGAGCGGAAAGGCAGATGTGGTAGCCACCAGACAGGAGAGGAGCAGTTGAAGCTAGAATGGGAAGGTTGTATGCCTGTGAAAGCATAGGAAGATGGAAGAAGATAAATGTGCAAAGATCGCTTGGCGCTGACCTAATCCGCTAACAATGTACCCACAGCACCATCTTTGGCATGGAGTTTCTATCCAAGCCGGAAATAGTTGCACACATGCATGGCAAGGCAATGTACAGCAAAGCAATGCCTCAAAGAAGGCTAACAACTACTGGTTTTAGAAGCTATATCCTATCTCAGGGGGTTGCCAAAAACTGCCCCCCGGGGGCTGCCAAAAATGGCTGCTCTGGGGGATGCCAAAATTGGCTGCCCCGGGGGATGCCAAAAATGGCTGCCCCGGGGGATGCCAGAAATTGCTGCCCCGGGGGGGACCTCCCGGGCACGGATATACCTGATTAAAATGGCATAAAATTTTTGAATTAAAAATTGTGGGGCCTTCTTTTTTGCATGGTATGAATTGCAACAAAAAGCAAGGTTTCTGTGGGAAACTTGAACAAAGCAATTTTTAAACCGAAAAAGGGTGAGAAAAATTTAAATCATGCTTAACAAATTCTTCATTCATACTATTCAACTTACCATCTATTCATATCATCCAATCAAATTTTGAAGTGAACCGCCATCAGATGCTGAAAAATTGTCTGTGGAAAGCAAAATGGCTTTTTTCTCTTTCCTCGCCCTCCTTTTGTTGTGCTTCTTTGATGGGGAAAATGCCGAAATGCGGTTCAAGCGTCAATATGCCTACCGTCGAAATGGGGGATATTTGATGAGTAACGCAGAGGTATTCTATTTCATGTTCAAAAACAATTAGAATAAATATTTGCGAACCTTTTTTAGCTTGTTAATGGAATCGCATCAGGGAGAGTGTATGGGCATTATGACAAACTCCAGGAAGCTGGCAAGTGATCAATTATCTGTCGCTTAGATACTAAGCTGTAATTCTTTCCGGAAACACTAGTCAATTCAGAGAGCAGATTCCAGCATGAAAGATCATCGAGCAATCTTGACTGAATGTTTGGTCCAAACCCGACCAAAGAAGAATATTTGTTTGGCAAATAGATTGCTTATGGTTTTTTTCTAGTTCTATGAAGTATAGGAGGCAAAAATAAAAGGAGGGCAGGGAAGTTTGAGTGCTCAGGGAACGCGAAGGGGCTTGAGGGGTATGTGGGCGTGGGGCTTGGAGCGAGAGCTTAGACCGTAGATGTAGGGATTGATGACGGCCGGTAGGAGGACGAGGAGACCGAGGAGCTGGAGATAATCCTCAAACATTACTCCTATTGCTCCACCTTCGACCTCCACTGAGAAGTAAGCTGACGGAGTATCCGTGGAAGAGCTCCGGGTGGGTGTAAGCCAATACAGCGCTGAGATGGTACGGCAGCCAGGACAGTCCGAACACACTAAGCAGCAACAGCGTCACCTATAGCTTCATCGATTTCTATTTAAATTTTGGTTAGTGTTCCGAGAAGTTTCTGAATTAAATGTTCCGCACTAATTCTCATTTTTGTGAAGACGAAATTGCGAAAAAACGAATTTTCGAAATTTGTGCCGAGAGGTTTTTTTGTGAATAACTCTGCAGGGCTTGATTGTAGAGAGTTGGTCAAAAAAACAAAATGTCTTTCTCGTCAAGGCGGTTCTAATGGTGGTCAAATCATTAAAATAAGTTGCCAGCTAACTCTGAACATTCGCTTAGACGTGTCCGGCGCACTAGCATCAGAGCTCGAGCAAACACTCCTTTGCCTTTGCACGTCGGTGGCCTCCTGTAATGATCTGGAAATGTGCGTGGGTATGAATGGAGACTTGAACATGGGTGCGGTAAGAGCGATGGCCATTATTATTGGAGCAGACCGACACGGCAGTTCCATGGCGCATGTGCGTGAATCGGCTGCTCAAACTCCAGTTGCGATTACGCTGTAAATCGTTTCCAAACACGCTTCTCGGACTGGTGTCCGCTTGCTAGCCAACCAAATGAGGGATGGGGTGGTAGTAGAGCCAGATTTTGGCCACGATGTAGGAATAGGAGACCAGCATTATAACCAACGGGAGCCAGAACACTGACACCAGATGCCAAATGCTCGTTGCGTTGAACAGCGCCAATAATTTCTGCAAGGAAGCTTCTACTCCTTATTCACCAATGCAACATTTCTGGAGGTTTCAAGAGCGACCTGAGAGTGTGGGTTGAGGTGGAAGGAGTTGATGCACTGGCTAAAAACCCGTTGCCCATCTGTCAACCTCACCTCCGTCCACCAGTAGAGATTAGGCAGGCTGTTCACCAGGGTATAGGCCCAGGCCGATGCCAGCATGAGGTGCAGGCGATGTTTTGCAAATGCCAACTGTCAATAGGCCAAGTTGGAGCTGAACCAAAAGGCAGAGAAGTAAGAGGCAACTGAGGAAGAAGGGCGGAGGAGAAAAGCTCTATGGGCGCCAAGGGCTGCCAGGACTGCGGCGGTGGCTTGGAAGGCAGCCTCCTGGCCCAGCTTGACCGCCTTGCACAGGAGCAAGCCCCCGTTCCAGTCCACCGTCGCCAGCCAAATCAGACTTGAGAACCCGTACACCCCCAGCACCTCAATGCAGCCCATCTGTCTCAGCCTCAATTCTGTCAGCTGCAAGATAGCCTAAAATTGGTGCAATAAGTGAGAGAAAACAAGAAGGTCGGCAATGATGATGTGCAGCTTGAGCAGCTGGCTTTGGCCGAGGCGGCGTCCTTTGACCAGCAGGCGTTTGAGAATGGCCAGATTTGGCGGAATGCCAAAGAAGAGGAATAGTGCGTAGACGGCCATCTTTAGGTGTTCCTTCAAACGACATCTCTATTCATGCTGCAGGCTCCTTTGTAAGGAAAGTTATTAACCGCAAATGTACGGCCCGAATCCACCCCTTCGTAGTTTTCTTCTTCCATAGAAAGCAAAAGAGAGCGCAGGGCAAAACTTATATTGACCATCCCTTTTCTCCTTTTTATCGCATCATAAAGCTGAATTTAATCAGTATAATGTCCGATGACGGTAAGACGATGAAGATTCACCAAGGAGTTGATATTGAAATATTAATCTGTTTTTGACTTAGGCAGACTTTTAGGCATTCTTGAAAGGCTTCCTGAAACGAAGCCTCGTGGTGTTGACCAAGATGAACATCTTAAAAGCATCTGTCAAATCGAGCTGAAAAGCCCTAGCGCCGGTAATTTTGCAAAGTAGGTCGGGCATGCTAACATAAGACTTCTCCATCAGCTAATCAGCTGCTACGCGGCGTTATCATATTTATTGTATTTAGTATTTTGCGTTCAAGTTAGGTGGAGGAAATAAATTCATGCTCAATTTATCATGTATGCTGGACTTTTTAAAATTGCTTGCTCAAGACCACGCTAGCAGAGTTCCTGTTATTACGCTCACCTAACTATATATGCCTATTTCATAGCACGAGATAAAAATTACTTCGTTTTCCAATGTAAAATCTACAATTTTGCTACTGAAAGAAATATTTTTATGCTATACAGCTTGCTTGGAATGGTTGAAGTTTGCGATTTTTGCATTAAGTCAGGCGACAATCGTTTTAAATTTTCTATTTTGCAGCTTGTTCTTAAAAAGCTGTAGATAAAACGGGCAATAAAATATATCTGGTACCATCGGCAAGCCTAAATTGAATTTCTTTTCTCCCAAAAATTGGATTACCCCGAGTTCAAAGTCAAAGAAATACATCTACTACTAGTGGAATCAGCTTCTAAGACATTTGCATTTTGTTTTAGCGCGCAGTTCAGAGGCTCTTTCCATTGCGCGCAAAAACAAAATGCAGGTGGCTCAGCAGATTCCACTAGTAGTAGATGTATTTCTTTGACTTTGAACTCGGGGTAATCCAATTTTTGGGAGAAAAGAAATTCAATTTAGGCTTGCCGATGGTACCAGATATTTCTCCCACTTTTTATACATAAAACAAAAATTATTTGCAATGAGGAGGATTCGAACCCAACCCTCACAGATCCAGATCAGGCGAACAAACCACTTGACCATACAGCCGCATGCTTGGTTTATCCAATTGGACTATATTAATTAAATACACTTATGTCTTTGCTGACCCGTTACTGTTGGCCAATTGAATACCTACTATCGTCCATTGAATAGATGCGGAGGAGGAGAAGAAGAAGAAGAAGAAGAAGAAGGAGGAGTTCGGACAAATGGTTTTAAGCGATTTTCTCTAGAATTCTGTCGTTTTCTGACAATTCCTCGCGAGTTTTGGACAATTTGCAGATGCTCTTTCCAATGCGACAGGAATTAGAACGATTGAAGCTTCCTGTCATGAGCTAGAGCCTTATCAAAATTAAGATCTAGCAATAACCCCGAAAACGTACACCTGGGTCGAAAAGAGGGGCTGGGCGCTGACACTCCGCTAAAGCTCCGTTCGCGCCAGCCCAATTTAAACATTTTACTGTTCAAAACCTATACATACTTCTTTCCACTGCTTGACCCCGTCACACGAATCGCGATAGGCCAAAATGCTTCCTGTGCTCAAACAAAAGTAAATGAACATTCAAACGAGCATAAATGAACATTTTGAACGTCCCCTGCCCGGGTAATAGCGAAAGGGGAATAGCGGAGGCCTAGAAGCCTAAAGCTTGAGAGCATAGATGCAATCGTCCCGACAGCCCAGCGTCAGCAGAGCCAGCTCAGGGCAGAGCAGCGGCGAAGCAAAGAGCCCACCTCCACACCGCCATTCCCACACCTCCTCCTCCCCACCGCCTTCAATTACCTCAGCCCTCTCAATTTCCCTGTTCCCAGTCCAATCCACTCAAAGGAATGAAGCGAAAAGGACGGGAGCTACCTTGAACTTTAGTGGGGATTTTGAGAGCGCAAAGGCGGCCACTGGTCTCAGCCAGAAGCAAGGCCATGCCCTGGCCCTCTTGCAGGAGAGCGAAGGGACTGGCCGACTGGGAATAGCGCCCTCTACTTTCCCACACTCGGCCTAGGCTAGGCCGCCCTTCCGAGCTTGTGCAAGTCTGCCAACCAGCTATCATTACTGACCACCTCTGATCTGGAGCCTTGCCTGAAGAATGGCAATGGGGCCGTCGCCTCTGGGGGCGCAGATGATGTCCACAAGAGCCTCCTCTCGCTCCACAAGGCTGGGAGTGGCGAAGAAGGTGCCCTGCAGCTCCAGGCTGGACAGCACCTCACCCTTCTCTGCCTTCAAATCAATTCTTTCCTTAACGAATGGGGGACCAATCGAAGACTTCGATCAGCTCCAGCTGGCCTTCGACATCCAAGCAGAGGACTCTGCTGCTGCCGACTAGACACAGATCCGCGAAGACCGGCTTCCTTAGCTCCCGCTGCCACAATAGCTCTCCCTTCTCCTGTTTCACAACTTTCAATCCGTCCCCGCTACATTAGTTTTGAAAGAGGCACCAAATCACGGGCCTCCAGGCAGGGCGCCAGGCTGGCCAGCACCAGCCGACCCCCTGCCTCCACCGGCCTCGAGCTGACGGCCCCGGACACCTTCACCTTCCAGGCCAGGCCTCCATCCTAATCATTCTTTCCAGTTATGCACCTCTTCATCCGTAATGCAAATGCTGAAAGCTGAGGCCTTGAGTGAGAAAGCAGCCAGTTCCTTTGCATGGCTGGCCACCAGGACTCGCTCCTGGACCACTAGCGGCGCGGCTTTCACGGCATCCCCCAGCTCAGCTCGCCAGGCCACTGAGCCGTCCTCCGCTCGCAGACACAGCACTGACCCACTATAGGCGCCTACAACAGGGCCCGCTTGAGACTAGGCCAGGCTGAGAGTAAGAGAACCGCAGATGAGCAGAGGCTCTTCTGAGTCTGCCAGAGCAGGGGCGGCCTCGAAAGGGGTCTGGAAGCGCTGTCGCCAGAGCTCAGCTCCATCCGCCAGTCGTAGGCAGGCCAGCAAGCCGGAGTGGGAGGCTGCGTATAGTCGCCACTCTCTTCAAGGCACCCCCTGTCTTTGCAGCTGAAGGGGTTTCCAGCTCACCCCTGCCAGGAGTGGAGGATGGGCGTGGCGTCGATGCACTTCCCGCTGTTCCAGCTCCAGGCCAGTTGCGGACTGCTGGGGTTGAGCGGGAAGCTGGCGAAGCCGCCTTTGCCCAGATTGCTAGCTTTCTAGAATTGGGACAGCCACTTGAACTTGCAAAGGCTTTCTCGCTGATTACCTTTGGTGTAGGAAACTGTGGCCTAACTGGCACTCGCTCACTGACGACCAAGCATCGCTTGCTCTCAGAGACAGGAGTTGTGAGTGCAGCTTGCAAGGTCCCAATGCTGGCCCCATCCAAGATCAACTGCAGCACTGCTTGGCTGCATCTCAAGGGCAAAACTGCTGAAACGGAGGCTGACCTGGAACCAGTCAGACAACTCTCTGTCCAGTGCCTCTTCCACCTCGCTCACAAAAGCCAAGACAGTGATGGAATCAAGGCCGGGCAGGTTTCGAACAGGCTCATCCTGCAAAGCCTCCATGCCCGTCCTCCAAACATGGAGCCATGGAGGCGAACCAGAGGCGGAGGCTTCTCCAAGTCCAGCTGCTCCTGCAGCAGCTGCGGCAAGCTCAACTCCGAATCCCCGCCTCTCCGTCGCTTCCTTCGGGCGGTGAGCCAGGCAGCCAGGGCAGCCGCGTCCATCTTCCCTTCAACCCCTGCCAGCCTCCTTCCAGGGTCCTAGGGCAATAGGAAGTGGAGACCGTGTTTGTTGGCGGGCAGAGGGCCTGGGAAGTGATGGAGGCGGTCCGGCTGGGCTTGCCGGGGCAGGGCTGCTGTCTCTCGTAAGGCCTTCTTTACGCTCCTTCCGGACTAAA
This sequence comes from Ptycholaimellus sp. GST1_10, assembly GCA_030248095.1. NCBI lineage: Eukaryota > Metazoa > Nematoda > Chromadorea > Chromadorida > Chromadoridae > Ptycholaimellus > Ptycholaimellus sp. GST1_10. The sequence goes on from JASANA010011273.1 coordinate 13,221, forward strand.
GCATCGCAAATATTAGCTGTGATGATTTTGGGTGGGTGAACCCTGGAGGAGACGAGGAGCAGGTGCAGGACATCCTCCTGGAGCAGGGCAAAGGCATCGTCCACTCCTTCCAGTACCTTTGCGGCCTAATAAAAGGCCCTATTCCTGCTACCTAGAAGGCGATAGGTAATGGCGAACGTCTTCCAGAGCGGAGAGTGAGAGTCGTTGGCCCATCCTCTTCGTCTGACTGCGACTAAGGCGTCCTAGGCAGTGAATACGCCACTGTTGGCCGTCCCAAACGGCCTCACCCAAATCTCCACTGCGGCGGCAGATGAGACTGCCTTTCTCTGCCTGGCCAAACTCGCCTTGGACTGAGATGAGGAAGGGAAAGGCTGACGTTGAGTAGCTCAGGCAGGAGCCAGCTTTGACGACTGCTGCTGCTCATTATGATTTCCCCGCAGATGGGAGCACTGCTGCTGCCTGCCTTGACCAACAGGTCCTGCTGATTGAATTCAATTACACACTTATCATCCTAGTGGTGCTCTAGGAATGCTTTCCTAAGCTGTGAAAAAGTAACTTTCGCATCCTTGTGGCCGGGATGGCAGATGCCGAGCGATGTCTCTGGCAATGGCTGGCCTATGTCCATCCCCCTAGGCCAATCAGTTGGAAGTGAAGTGGATTTGGAAGAAAAGGCAGAAAGAACCGCTGCTGCTCAGGGTCCCAGACAGCTGCGGAGGCGTAGACAGAGAGCTCGGTGATGCCGTACACGTTGGCCACCCTCACCCCGCTTGTCCTCGCCATTGCTGCTCGCAGAAACTCCTCCGGAAAAGCCTCGCCCACTGACAAGAGCCAGCGCAGGGGCGACTGCAATCAGCTCATCCTATTTCCTGTCCAGTATTTTCCAACCAGAAGCTGGACAGAGAGGAGGAAGTCTTGGAGGAAGCTCCCACCCAACATCTTCAGCAGCGTGGGCGTTATCTGAGCTCATTTGAGCTTAGTTTCTCTACTGCAAGTGGAAAGGAGCAGTCACCTGCATTACCGTCGGCCGAGTCTCCATCAGAGCAGCGCGAAACGCAGGTGCATTGACTCAAGAGCCCCCAGTTGTTTCTTTTCTTTTGGGTTGAGGGGTAAAAAGGAACGTTTGAGGGTCTTGGGGTATAGGACGAGGTCAGCGCCACTCTCCACGGCCAGCCAGAGATCCAGCATGCTCGGGTCGAAGCTCAGCGGCGAGAGCAGGGCCAGTACATCTTTTCGCTTCAGCTCCAGCAATTTCCTGCAGCCTTTTCCCTTTCCTGCCCTTCCCAGCACCCGAGGAGAAAGTTGAGCCACAGGAAGTAGTGGACATTGGGTCGGATGGAGGAGAGGCCGACAAAGACCAGTTTAGGCGGGCCTGTGGAGCCGGAAGTGCCAATGACGTAGGCCAGGTCACTGGGCAACCATCTTCTACCCTCCTCCTCCGCGGCTGCTCAATTCTCAGCTTTTCATTTGGACTTCAATCGCTGGCATTGAACCGGAGTTCTGGAGCACATTGAAGCCTTGGATTGTAGTGTTGGATTGCTGCCAGCTTTGCGAGGGCAATTGAAGAGCGTCGGGATCAGTGGACGCTATACAGGAGGTCCATGAACGATCGAGCAGTGACTCAAGATACATTGGGGTGAAACAGCTGCAGTAAGGCAAAAATCTTGAACGCGAAACCTTGAGCAGTGCAGGATTTTCGTCTGGGTCCAGATAGATGAAAGCTTGCTTGGCTTTTATACACCTGCGTCGGTATATAAGCCTTTTTCATTGCAGACATGTGAAGTGAAGAAAGAGAACGATATGACAAGACGGATGGTAGGAAGGTTAAGCGGAGCATGAATTCCTAGCAGTGTTCCTTTTGACCAGGTGAGGTATAGCGGGGGCTCATCAGCGCAAGAAATGCAGGCCTTCTCTTCCCCGGCCAAAATCAAGCGCATTATTGCTGTTTCCACATTCTCCAAACAAGTTGCAAGACTGATAATTGGATTCTTATGAAAAACATGCTTCAGACAGAATGTTCTAAATTTTTGGGAACTGGGAGCCAATCCAGAAAGGAGAAGAGCGGAGTTTATTTGCGGGCATCACAGATAAGCCGGGGCACCAAAAATCAGTGAACTGAATTGTATTGAAATAGAATATGCATCACATTTACATAGAATGATGTCAGGTAGGTTTGATTCTAATGGCAGTGAACTGAGCTTTAGTCGTCGTCTGAGATCTCCGATAGCATACCCACCCGTCCACCAATCTCCTCATACGAGCTCCTTCAAACTTATTCATCCATCCAACGTCAGCAGTTCAATTAGATCCGCTTTGTTTCCAAAAATTAATTAAGGAATGATATACTCCCTAACAATTTACACCGCCCCAAAAGGAATATTCGCAAAGCCATCCTGTGAGCGATTTGAATAGGATAAAGTGCATAGATAACCTCCGGGCCAGTCTAGGACAGCAGGCTTTGAGGGAGTCCCGGAAAGCATCCCAGAGGCTATCAGTTGCATCGTGATAGTGCTCGGGGCGAGGCGTGGGCGGAGATCCGGCCTCGGCTAGGAACTGATCCAGGGGCGACGATTCTGGCGGCGCATCCTCCCCGTACACCTCCTGCACTACAGCTTCCTTCTTTCCCAAGCTCACTCTAGGACAAGTGAGTGCCTTGATGACGTCGTAGGCGCTGAGGATGATGGAGATGAACAGGGAAAGCACCACATAGATGAAGATGCTGATGAACACGTACAAGTAGATGCGCGCAAACCTGGCCCAATGCATTTGCTTTTGCCCAGGGCAAGAGAAGGGTAGAAAAAGTGGGGACACCATTTGACAGCCTGGTTATGATCGGAGATGGTGAAAAAGGTGGCGAACATGTCATCGCCGTTGATCAGCGCAAAGAGGCACTCCGAAGCGGAAAGCACTGTTTTGAACTGCAATCCCAGTATAGTCCCAGATTGAAAGGTAGGGTGGGAATGTGAAGGAACCTTGATGCTGTAAGGGCCGAGCACAATCCAGCCGCAGAGCAAGAAGCCCATGTAGAGGAGACCAGCGCAGACGGTGAAGCGGAGGACGTTGGGGGCTGCCCGCTTCATCGTTTGCATCAGCACCTGCATTGCACAAATACTCCGCATATTTCTCCTCTCTTCCAAGTGGAGAAAAGAGACGTTGTAGTGGGCGAAGAAGCCGAGGTAGCGAAGAACACCGCACCAGACCAGCAGAGTGCCCACGCCCAGCAGAATCGTCGTCCCCGTGAATATTCGCTCATTGAACCTCTGCAGTGCCTTTTTGGAGTGGGAGGACAAGGAAGTTGGGGTGTTGGAAGGTGAACGGAGAATTCGATGGTCATCTTGAAGAGGGTGCCGAGGCAGATGCAGCAGTCGTTGAAGACGATCATGACGTACCAGAAGTTGATGAAGCGCCGCCCGTCCTCGGAGGCTAAACTGGCGTCCAGCACTCCGTTGAAGTACTCCGCCGTTTTCTCCAAGCACCTCTTCCATCTGCCTTTCTCTCCTTCTGACCTTGAGGAAACCTTCATGAGCAAATGGCCCTTGATGAGGGCTCGGGCACAGAGGATGAAGGAGGCGATGCAGATGAGCAGCACCCCGATGTCCAGCACCTCGATGAAAGTTAGCCAGGGTACATCTGCCAATGCAGCCAGTTGAAAGAGGGGATTGGAAGAAGAGGTGGAAGCGGAAGAGAGGAACTGCTGGGGACGAGGTTGCCGGTGCAGTGCTGGGCGGAGATTTCCTCGGCCAGGACCTCCAAGTGCAGCTGCATCTGCCCGCTCTGCTCCACGTCCTCCCAGCTCACCGCGGTCTTCAATGGTGGAGTGAAGTGAGAGCAAGAAGGGGAGTGGAGTGGAACCCGCATGTGATAGCAGCTGACAGAGTCCGCGATGCGAGCTGGCGGCACGTGCACAGAGGCCAGACGGAAGTTCACATCGAACTTGAAGTACTCCAGACCTGCAACCTTTCATTGTCCTGTCTATGCACTCCAGGGATTGAGAAATGTTGAGAGACCTCCGAGCATTCGGGTCCAGTTATGGTTGAGGCTCTGGAAGCAGGCTTTCATGCGCTCCGAGGCTGGCTCTCCAGAGCTGGCGTTGAGCAGGAGGCCGCGGCAGGGCTCCAGGTTGCGACAGTCTGTCAGAAACCTCAGCTAAAAGCCCTTCAAAGAGGCTGCTCAGCAAAGCCACCGATCTTCTGAGCAATGTCATAGTCGTAGGTGAAGCTGCGGTCGGGGTTGGCCTGGATCTGGGCCTGCTGCCAGGAATAAACGCAGAGCTGGGCCCCCGCCGGGTCCTTGTAGAACTTGGACAGGGCGATCTTCTCCAGCTCGAAGTACTGCAGCCTACTCTTTCTTGAGATGGCAGTCCGATGAGGAGTATGAACCTGTCCGATGGCAAAGGCGAGGCTGTCGAGGAATTGGGTCTGGGTGTAGACACTGAAGGGTCCGGCGGCGGGCGGGTAGACGAGGACGTCGGCGGAGTCGGACCAGTTGGCGATGAAGATGTGCTTCAGGGAGATCCTTGCCTGCTGCAGGTAGGTGATGTGGTCTGTTCGCAGCACACCGAACAGCACCAGCTGCAATGGCCCCATTTCAATTTAGTTGGCATTTTTAGAGAGGATCATTGTTTCCTGAACCGCGTGGATTCTATATCTTTTGATCTAATATGATTTGCTGGCATAGTTCTAGCAAAGCTTTGGAAGGATTCTGGAAGAGTCTTTCGGAAAATAATGACAAAATAAAAGGATGATTGCCTGAAGCGTGACGACGAAGATCTTGACGATCTGTAGTGCCAATTTGAAGGGGAACTGACGGCGGGCCTTCCATTTCTCGTATGGGTTCATGAAAAAGAAGCGGAGGCGTCTCCGCAGCCGCTCGGCGTAAACCCCGCCCCTACGGTCGCCCCAGTCCCGACTGCTGGCGCTGGACAGGAAGGTCATGCCGCGCACCCTTCGCTCACTCTCCAGTCGCTCTCGCAGCTCCCCCGACTCCATCGAGCTGCTGCTCGGGGCTGCCCCTACACATTCTCCAATGAAGGAGTGGATAGGGATGGGGAAGAAGGGTGGAGGAGGTTGAGTTGCAGAAGGAGGAGGGGAAGAGAGGCGATACCTTGATCCTCGCGATCTGGTGCCCCTACGTCTTGGCTGGCCTCCACTGCATGACGGGCCAGAGTCGCCTTCTGCGACATTCCAAGTAGTTTGACCCTGTCCATATGCTCAGCATCAATTCTATTCATTGCATGCGTTTGCCCATAAACTGCCTTCTGACCAGTGACTGTGAGAAGTCTGACAATAAATAAACGTTTACTGGACTCAACAAAACCCGTATCAAGCAGCTTTGTACATAATGTTGCAGAAAAAGCGAAAGCATTCCTCAGTGCTTGCAATCTGATCAGGCGGGAAGGAAGAATGGGATGGCTTCAGCCAAGTGGTGTCTCTCCAGTCTGGAAAGGAAGGTTTGGCGCAGCAGCAGTTCAGCCTCCGAGAAGGCACCCTCCTCTTCGAAATAGCCTAAGCAATGCTCCTCTTCAGAATAGACTCGGAAAAATAGAAGCCCACCTGACTGCGATACTCCCCTGCGGAGCTCCAGACCCATCAGCATCGTCTCCACGGCGAACAGCTCCAGCCATTCTTGCAGCCTAGGCAACTGCATGCTTGCCAATGCCATCGAAGCAAATGTCTATTTTAGAAAATTTCAGCATAAAATCCGAATGACTTTGTGCGACAAGAGAGAAAGTAGATTTGAAGAAGTGATACATATTGCCATTAATTCTGCTCAACAAAAAGTGCATCACAATTATATTGATTTCCTAAAAGAGGCCTTCAAATGCAAGAAAAACCGTTTCAAATTCTTTTTAACCATTTTACGTTGAAAGACATAAATATAAATAAATGCCACTAAACTGATGCCAGAGCTTGGCGCCCGACAAGTCCGCCAGACTAGACGGCAGCTGAGCTGAGCGGAAGAGTGCCAGAGCGGCCGTCGTCGCCGCCCCCGCCACGCTTGGCCTCTGCACCCTCCACTGCTCACTCCCACCCCATTCCACAGAGCAGGCACTCGACTCTCACCTCCACCGGGCGCCTTCGAAGAAGACTGGCGGTGAGGCGAGCGATGGGCAGCGGGACGGAAGCAGGCAGGGGCTCCAGGTCATGCTCAGAGTAGCTGCCACTGCTCAGGCGCCGGTAGAAGGGGTTCAGGCCCGTGAACAGCTCGTAGGTCAGGCTCCCGGCCGCCCACAGGTCCGCTTTCCCGTACTCCAAGTAGCTGGAGCAAGGCTGTCATGTCAGGCTGCTGGGAAGGAAAGAAAGCCAAACCTCCAGGGGCCAGGACGAGCGGCGAGGATCTCGGGCGCCTGGAGAGCAGCATTGCCGGCGAGGAGGTCGGGTCGCTGGAAGGGGGTCCGCAGAAGCTCCGGCTCCAGGCCACTGAGGCAGCAACCGAAGTCTGCCAGAACTAGGCGAGGGGTCTCTTCTGCAACTGAGCTCTGTGAGTCTTTGAGATGGATGGAAGACGAGGAGACGGTGGTGGTTGAAGTGTAGGAGGATGTTGTCGGATTTGAGGTCGCGGTGGGCGATGCCCTCCTGGGAGAGGTGGCGAAGGGCTTCAAGCAGCTGGGCCAGTAGGACTAGACCCTGTCGTGGCCGAAGCACTGCCTCCCTCAGGTACTGCCACAGCGTCATTGTGTACCTACAACCTGCTTTTCACTCTACTCAATGTTCATTTTCCGTCTTTGCTGCATTATTCAATATAAAATCTAATTTCGGGGATTTTTGAAGGAATTTCATTTGGTTTAATATGTGGCCTAATAAAATTCTTGCAGTTCACAAAATTGTATAATTTATTTTCACCTATTTTTCTAAACCTATCCTAGAGGGATGTGGACCTTTTCATGACCACAAAAAGGGTCCGCTCCGCGCCGAAAGACTCATCCGCGACCAGGTCGTTGCCGGCAGGCAGGGCCTGGGGGTAGTGCTGCTCTGCTCCGGGCAGCAGCGGCATGCGGCCCACAAAGGCGGAGTGCAGGGCGACCAGGAAGGGACTCTGGGCCGCCAGCCCCCGCTCCCGACGCAGCAGGGCACGCAGGGCAGGACTCCGCCCCGGCACCAGCTCCTTGGCGGCGGAGCGGAGGATGGCCTCCTCCGAGCTCCCACCGTAGTTGAACAGCAGCTTTATGGCCAGCGGATAGGCCTGTACCAACATTTACTTACCTTTGGAAAGCTGGAACTGGAAAAGAAACAAGGATCTTGAACCCTGCTTGGACAAATCCAGAAGTACAAGAAAGGGCTCGGATAGTTTCTACTAAATCCTGGGCCTCTTAATTTCGGTAGCTAAGAAAGAGTGGTTCACCTGCTGTCGCTGTATGAGGGCCTGTAGAGGGTTCTCCGGCGTGGTGGGTGGTAGAGCGAGAGGATTGTGTGAGGGCTGAAGCTGAGTTCGCCGACGAGCCTCATGGAGGGCTCCGTGTGAACCTTTGGCGATGTAACTACCCAGCTCGTAGCCGGCCAGCGTCTGGGGCCAGACTTCATCCTCCGTCCCCTCCTTCAAAGCAAGCCTTCAACCATATAGCTTCTTCCGGCAGGGCGGGTTGAACGAAGGAGGCTGAGTAGAATCGGCTGCGGATGTGCGCAAAGTCGACGGCGAATCCGATCTCCGAGTGGAAGGCAGCCAGTCGACGCCAGCCTAGGATGTGAGTGAGAGGGTGGATAGAGTGGCTGTGTACCGAGTGTAGGATGACGTCGACGGTGTCTGAACAGGTCCCCCTCCCTCTGCCAGGCCCCGTCCAGCAGTGCTCGCACTTGCACGCTTCGCAGTCGCTTCACACTGCGCCATATCGGTCTGCAGAGTTGGCCTGTGAGGACTCAGGAGGAGCTGGGGGAGGAGGGGACCGAAGGGAGGGCTGGCGGGCGGTGGGTACGGAAGGGGTGGGGATGGGAAGTTTGCCGCCCAGACGAATGGGCAGCTTCCGCCCGAGTCGTTTGAGGAAGGCCAGGATCTGTAAAGAAGAAGAATGGGGATGGGGGCAGCATTGTGTTGCCCTGACTTACCTTGCCCGCCATGGCCAGATAGCGGAGTCCTGGGACACGTGAGTTCGGCTAGGACATAGGCGAACTGCCCGCGCAGTTGCCCTACGCTTGCTTGACTGCTCAATGTCCCCTGGACCCAATCTCGAACTCATAAGAGGCCTCTACACAGCTCATCATAATAGGTTATATTTCGAAAAAGGGGTGAGCTTAAGAATAAGCCCCTGGAAGAGAAAATGGAAAACTAAAGAATTGGAGGAATGCGTGTGCTTGCGCATGCATGCAATATCTAAAAAGCGAGCGACCCCAACATGTTTGCTTGCACAAAGTCGTCACTCCTCATAATTTGACGGTTGGACACTGCTGGGTGCAATGATAGACGCAAGAACCGCTTTGTTTCCCTACTAACTCTTCCTAAACCTCGTTGGATGAACAAATCATTCAATTCAATTTAATAGTGG
>JASANA010011275.1:0-74180 GCA_030248095.1 Ptycholaimellus sp. GST1_10
CCAGGAGGAGGAGGCCTAGAAGGGGTGGTGTAGTTGGACAAGGCTGTTAGACGCGATCCGAGTTGAATGCGCGGAAAGTCCAGAGGCCAAACAGGCAAGAAGGGAGAAGAGAGGCCTTCCGGCCTACTTTGCTACCGCTCCCTCAGTTCCCAATTCATCGCCTCCCCCTTTTCAAAACCTATCTGCCTCACCGAGGCCTCATAACTCAAACTTTATGCCACCTTCCATCCCCTTCCTCCTCACCCCTCTTCACTTCCACCCCCTCCCCAGTTCACGCCTGCCAAGCCTAGTTTTTTGCGCTAGGCCCTATCATAAACCTCGTCAGGGTATTCCTGCCCTCCCACTCCGCAAACAGTTCATTTCTTCCGCTTTCGCGCCTAACTCTTGCGCAGACCCACGTTTGAAAACCAACCGCTCATCCAACTTTGTAGATTGAAAAAAGGAAAATGTGGACTTATGCGAAGCGATGAGTTACACGGCAGCTCCGTACGGACGTCATGCGGTGGAAAGGTGGGCACTTGGCCTGTGCTGTGAGTTTAGGAGGGAGGGAGGGCGCGAAGATGTCCTTGGGCCCTCTGTCTGGGATTGGGCAGTGGAATTACCCAGCCTCTCTTCCCCGTAATCCTGGCCAAGGCGTCGTTAGGCAAATGCGAATTTATATCCCCGCCTCTGGCCGAAATCAACTGGCAAACTCAAGGTCCTTCCCAGATTGCCCTCTGCACCTCTTCTTCTCTCCTTCTCTCTTCTCCTCCCTCCCTTTCCTCACTCCCCTCAGCCGCCCTTGAGGCGGGGATTGAAATCCTTAACTTTCACCGCGGCCCATTGAGCGAGCGCATGGGAATGGGTGGCAATCAAGGCTAGTAGTGGCTGAGGAGGCAATGCGCGCTTCCCTCCCTCCCCCTCCACGTCCTGCCTATTTGCCAGACGGGCCAGATTTCATACACATGCCCTCCTTCCTTCCAGCCGCTGCCTTCCTGCCGCACCCCACCCTCCCTCAAAACCCACACCTCGCCTGTCCGCCGCTGACTAAAAGCCTCCATGAGTGGCCAATTGTTTCGCTATGCCAGCCAGAGCCTGTTGCAGCAGGAGTTTCGCCGCCTAGAACGGTCTCCCTCCTTTCTCTGCTCACTTCCTCTAATCCCCGCCTGACCTTCTTAGTCATCCGCTGCACGCGTCCTAGGCCCCCCTTATCACAAGGAAGGCTAGGGAAAAAGTGCCTCAATAGAGGAATGGAGGAAGTAGGCTTGGAGTGTCAATAGTGGAGGGCGGGTGTTAGGGTGTGGTCATCCCATAAGCACTCTTGTCTTGTTGCGTCTGCGCATGTCCATGCCTGTCTTACTCGACTACCGGTTGCGTCTCCTCAGTCCTGGAGGATGCAGGGAGCGATTGTGGCCCTAGTGCGGAAGTGGTTGAGGTGCGGGATCGGAGATGAGCTGATGGAAGAGATGGCCAACGCCAGCGAGGACGAGGCCGACGATGGCCTGGCCAATCTGGAGCAGACACATCTATTCCGCTCTGCTCTCTCAAAGGTTCCATCATATTTTACTCCTCCGGATTTCATTGCCCCAAAGCCATTGATTGAGGTGAAAGGAACTGAGGCTGAAGCAAAGCTACTAAAACTACTCAACCGACTCTCAGTGACCGGGGAACTGGACGAGGTTGAGCTGGCCGCCGGTCAAGAACCCGCCCCTCCCAACCAAGCACCTCCTCCTCCTCCACCCGCACAACCGCCACCTCCACCCCCTCCCCTTCCACCCTCCCTCCGCCCTTCCCCTCCCACTCCGGCCCACCTCAGCCAAGCCCAGGCCAGCCTCCGCAACGGCTCCTTCGCGGCCATGCTCGCCGGCAAGGCCGCCTCCCTCAACTCCCCCAACGCCCAGCCCACCGCCTGCTTCCGCAAAGCCCCCGCCAACTCTGCCCCCACCACCCCGCAGCATCGGCCAACTGCGGCCTTGAGCAGGGGCGAGGAGCCTTCAGTGCAGCTGGCCACGATGAAGGTGCCGCAGCCCAGCACGAAGCTGAGAAGCTTCGCCTGGCAGAAGATCAGCCCCTCCAAAGTGGCCGCGCAGACTGAGCCCAACATCTGGCGCCAAGCCGCCGAGCAGCTGGGCAGGCCCGGATTCGCCCAGCCGGACTTCAGCAAACTCGAACATCTATTCAGGTTCCACTTCCTTCTTCTAGCCACTGGCTGAGGGTGAAATGATGTTTTCTTGATTGAGCATCCAATCGGCGGAGTCACCGGTGAAGAGCCAGGGGTGGAAGACGCCGGCAGCTTCACCGGGAGGCGGGGGGAGGTTGGAGCGATCGGAGAGTGTGCGGAGCTTTGAGCGAAAGAAGGGACGTGAGGTCAATCTGCTCAGTCGCCAGCGATCCCTCACTATCAACATCTTTCTCAAACAATTTCGCAAGTACACCCCACCCCCACTTCTGTCCCAGCAGCTGCACTTAGCTAGATCCCACCATGTTCCAGCGGTGTGGAGGAACTGCTGGATCACATCAAGAACCTGGACCATGAGGCCATCGGGCAGGAAAAGCTTCGTAGCCTGGTCAAAATCCTGCCAGAGAAGGATGAGGTGAGTTCTTCCCTAAACCTTCCTCCTGAGCCGGGAGAATAATGGAATAATGAGAATAAGGGTGCAGGTAGAAATGCTGGAGTCCTACTCGGGTGAGCGTGATGAGCTGGGGGCAGCGGAGGAGTTCTGCCTCCGCCTCCTGGGCCTGCCCAACTATGCCCTGCGCCTCAACTGGCTGCTGCTGCGGGAAGAGCTCTGGCCCTGGCTATCCGCCGCCAAGGCCGCCCTCCTCAACGCCCGCGACGCCGCCCACACCATCAAGTCCTGCTCCGAGCTACACCAAGTCCTCACCCTCGTCCTCGTCACTGGCAACTTCCTCAACGCCGTTCGCATTGCCCTGCGCCAGAACTATCCCCTGCCCAGTGAGAAGTGTTTTTAGGGACGAGATGGAGGCAACGCGGCAGGCTTCAAAATGTCCTCGCTGTGGAAGATAGTGGAAATCCGGGCCAACAAGCCCGGCATGACCCTGCTGCACTTCGTGGCGCAGGAGGTGGAGGAGAAGAATCCCAAGCTCCTGCAAATGCCCCTTCGACTAGCACTCTTGGAGAAAGCCTCACAGTTCTCTCCTCCCCCCTCCAATGGCTACGGGATAGCGGGATATTGGTTTTCTCAGAGAACAATTGGACGGGATGCGCGGGGAGCTGAAGAGTCTGAAAGAGCGCATGAGTCGGATCTCCGGCGACATTCGTCAGTCTCGCCTCAACTTCCCCGGCACCTGCGACTTCTTCAAGGTCCAGCAAGGCCACCTCCTCATTTGCTTTAGGCGAAGCTGAAGTGCAGAAAGCGGACGAAGAGCTGGACGTGGTGGAGCGTTTGTTGGCGGAGGTTGAGCGGCTAAGGCTGGACCTGTCCTGCTTCCTGTGCGAGGAGGGGAGTTCCTTCCGCCTGGAGGAGGCCTTCAAGCTCTTCCACATCTTCGCCGGCCGCTTCGCCAAGGCCGTGGAGGAGAATGCCCAGCGGCGCCAGAGGGAGGAGCGCGACAATCTACGACGCATCGGTTCTATTACCCTCTCTTCCCCCTCTCCTTTCAGCCCAGAGAAGAAGGTTGATTGAAGAGATGCAGAAAGGCGGCTCCCTCCGCGCCTTCCACAGCATGCCTCGAGGCGGCTTCAGTGTGGAGGATGGGAAGAGCCCCGCCTCCATCGCCCGCCGTCGCTCCAACATCATGGCCGCCGCCAACTCCGTTCGCCTACGCACTCCCACTGTACTACACCCTCTCTCCCATCCCTTCCACTCCCATCATCCCTCTCCCCTCTGTCAGGCAGAAGGAGGAGAAGAGCTAGGGCAGGAGGAGGAGGGCAAGGGTGAGCTGATGGCCTTCCTGGCTCGCCGACGGGCGTCCATCGATGGGGATGCGATGCTCCCCGACTCCGCCGCCAGTCCGGGAGGCGAGGAGGGTAGTGTGGACCGGTGGCGCTGCTGGGGCTCCAGCATCCGCCGCATCGGCCCCACCCGCAAGCTCCGGCCCTCCATCCTCGCCGCCAACAACGCCGCCTGGACCCAGCGCGACCGCACCGTCAGCTGGCGTGAACGCGTCTCTGCCCTGCTCCGAGAAGAGCATCAGCCACCAACTCCGCCCCCACACGCCGCATCCTCCACACCCCCAGATCCCATGCTCAGGGATCGACTTCAGGAGGAGCGAGTCTATCCATCACCTTCTTCTCTTCGCCGGTTCCCACACTTCCCACTTCTTTCTCTTCTTCATCTTTCAATGTTTGAGGAGCCGCTCAGAACAGAAGCGGCCACTCTCCTACTGCGCCGGAGCAGAGGAGGCGGATTTGGGCTCCCTACTCAACAGTTTGGAGGCAGACAAAAACGCTCACGAAGTCCTCCGCCAAGGCCGGCGCTATCGATGGCGGGAGACGATCCCGGAAAGCGAGGACATTCCCAACCACTACGACGCCGTCATCCAGCACTGCGAGCAGAGCAAGCGACACATCGACGCTATCGGCCTTGCCAAACCTCTTCACGTACCCTTTTGTTTTCTCACGCCCTTCCCACCAGTTGACAGGGCACTTGTCCATAGGTGGGAAGGCCAGGCGGAGAGCAGGACGCTTCCAGCGGCAGCGACAAGGAGAGCCTGAACCAAGACGAAGGCTTCGAGACAGAGTCCCGAGGGAGCTCCAGTCTGGAGGGCAAAGCCTCCCTTGAGCCCCCTGCCGCCTCGCCCAACCCTACCAACTCTCAGCGCCACGCCAGCCCTACCCGCAAGCTGAAGCCCAGCAGCAACCGGCCCAGCTACCTGGCCCCCACCAAGGCCATGATCTCCCGCACCCAGAGCAGTCGTGCCCCAGCTCGACCCGCATCCGCCATCATCTCTCGCGACCAAAACACACCCACCAGACCCCCACGACGAAATAACCTCTCCAAGCCACCGCCCACCAACCAACAATCACCCAAAGCTAGCCGCCCAGTCAGTCTTCTGTCCGCCTCCACGCCCAAATCGCCCTTCTCGCCCATGCCCAAGCGTTAGCAGATCAAGACTGAGACTAAGTTTAGTCTGAAATGAGCAGAGAGGTGTTGAGGGAGCTCTGGATTGATGAAAAGCGCTAGCAGCAGCTCGGCAGCCGCTGCTACTCTAACTGCTCGCAACCTCAACACCGCCCACAAGACCCCTACTCCCACCTCCCCTTCCCACAATTCCAAACAGAACACACTGCCTAAATCTGCCTCCAAGCGGTTCTCATCTCGTCTCTAAGCTAAATTAGGCCTATGACGAGTTCAATTGAAGATGGGAGCGGTTGATGTCGCCACCGAAAAGGGTCACAACTTCTCCAGAGGCAAGTGAGCAGCCAAGAACCCCGACCCCAGCAAAAAAGGCCCAGCCTCTTCGTCAGTCGAAAACCCTGTGGCGCTTTTGAGTGAAGCCCCCTTTTCTGCTGTTTCTGTTGAACGCTTCTCTCCACTGCCGGGAGTCTCTATCCCCAGTCTTGTGATCTATACGCTGAGGTGTGAATGGGAAATGTTGACTGGGTCTCTGCTTCTATGCAAGTCTGTCCCTCCCTCTGCTTGCTGATAGTGCCACTATTTTTGCCGTGACGAGTGCTGAAAAAAGAATGCCGCCTACCACGTAATTGTCGATGACACTCCAGTTCGTCTTTTCCAACGCTTCTGAGCGAAACTCAGTGGTGCTGAACTCGTAGCAGAAGCTGTCAGGAACCTATCAATCAGTCACAATGATACCACCTCTTAGGCCTTTTTAGAAAGAAGCTAATGAAAACCTGAAAGAGGTACTGGTAGTCTTGAGGAGGGATCTTTTGCTTGTGACGATAGAGGAATTCGGTGATGCGAATCTCGCCGCCAACCAAGTATAGTCGGTGATAGATGCGATCAATGGACATAAAGTACTCCTGAGATTGCCACTAGCTATATGTTGAAAGGTGGAAAAGACAAGGGCATGGCACCTTGTGAACATTCCTGATGGCAGAGTTAGGGACGACGGCGGAGATGGAGGCGTGGAGCATTTGCGTGGGAAGTACAATGATCTGATAGCCCTTGGCCAAGCGCTGGCTCACCAGGTAGGTGAGAATGGCCTCCCGGATCTCCTCCTTCGCTCGCTCTGCTCCCCACATCTTCAACGCTCTCTGCTCTCCTTTCTCTCTCAACTCTTCTGGCTAACCTCACGAACGATGTCATCGTCTAGCAGGAGGGAATGCTCGGAGAAGTTGTAGTCCAAGGCCAGGGCTCGAGCGTCCGGGAAGAAGTCCGTCGTGATTGGAAGCAGCGCCGGCACCACCTATCACCATCATTCTCTTATCATTTCCTTCCCAGGCCAGAGTGAGGAGGAGGGAGGAACCATAGACTTCCAATCGACGCCGATTTCGAGGTCAGGGTTCCACTGCTCCTCTCCTGTAGGCCCCCAGCACCAGACCAGCGTTTTCCCACGTGCCCCTGCACCTCTCACAGGCCCTGCTCCCGGCCCCAGCGGTATCTACACCCATCTTCTCTCTCCTACACCCTCCTTCACTCTGAGCTAGTGGGAGGGGACTTCAGAGTCTGAGAGAGCAGAGGATTTGGCAGGTGAGTGGAAGGAGCGTGGAGGACTGGCGTAGCCCCACTCGGTGTTGGAGGAGCGACTGGCACTCCTCTGGTAGCCCGAGCCAGCACTCCCTCCCGCCATCGTCTCACTTTGGCTCACTACAACCTCCACTTCTTTCCTGCCCTGCACTGCTCTGCCTCTCTCAGCCCAACCCACTCGCTCCTTCTCCTCTACGTTGGCGTAGATGAGCGAAACGCCGGCCACGTAGTGATGAGCCTGCTTCGCCCGGCCTTGCGGGTCCATCGGAAACACATGGATCCATCTGCAAACCCATTCCTTCTGCTGCCACAATTTGGAGTGTTGAGAAAGCGAACCGTCTGCGATTGGAGGTAATACGAACGGAGAACTCAGAGGGCATGAAGGGGTTGATGAGGGGCTTCTTGAGGCGGTCGCTGGAGTTCTTGCGACGGACACTCAACGGCCCTCCCTTCTCCTCTCCCACACCTCGCCCAGCCATCCCCACACTCCACCCTCCCGTCTCCGCCGAGCCCACCCGCAACTCATCCGCCTTCCCCCTGCCCTTCTTCAATGCAATTACTCTTTCAAAGGGAGGCCAGGCCATTAAAAAGGCGCGAACAGGAGGTGCGCTGTGCTCTTGGAGGGAATGCGTTGCGTCGTTTTGGTTGTTGGCGTCGGCGTGGAAGCGTACTCTGGAGTCCTGGGCGGCGTTGGCCTGCTGCCAGCGCTCCTCGCTCATCTCTGGCACACTGCTCTGACGCTTCAGGCTCTCCGCCGAACTGCTCTGGCACAGGAACGGACCGCTCGCTGCCCTACAACCCCACTCTTCTCCTTCTCCCATCCCTCCTTACACCCTCAGGCACCGATCGTAGGCGTCAAAGTCGGGATAAGCTTTGGGGTCGCCGCTGCCGTCGGTAATCGGTCCTCCGCTGATCACGATGGCGTCCGCCTTGCGCAGCAGACTGTCTGGCATCTCAAAAGAAAAAGAGACTGAGCGGAGGGGAAGAGCCAAAAAGAGCGCAACCTTAATCCTGGGCCTAAACCAGTTTGATGGACGCGGGTAGGCGATGGGGTTGTAGAAGTTGTAGTTCATCCAGTGAGGGATGAAGTAATCCTCGATGCCCGGCGTCAAATCCGGCCGTGAGAGGCGCCGTCGGTTGTGAAAGACAAAAAGCGGAACCACATGAAGCGGCTGTTCGCCTCAAATATACCTCTTGCGCATATTTCACACTTACTCACTTTTCTTATGTTTCAGAGGAGAATATTGGTCTGTGCGATTGCACGTTGGAGTATGATCCTTCAGGTTCTAACGAGGGGATGATGAGCCGACCTTAGCAGGCATTGTGGCTTTTAGCGGTTACGCAACACCAACTGCTTAATTCGCCTGACCCTCTTGATCAATATAAACTTTGAACCTAACTTTGAATTTAGTTCAATTTTAGATTAATTTTAATTCTGAATCTTAACAGTTTAGGTCAATGTGATTCAGGTAACCTAGGCAGACCATGTCGATAGAGACGCCCATGTGAAAGACGCGCTGTTTGGTGAGGTTGGAAAGAGTGCGATCGACGTTGAAGACGCCGGAGCCAGGCGTGATGAGGACGATCTGTTGTCCAGTGCGGTCCAGAGTTCGGTCCACGTTGCGCTGGCCGAAGACGTTCAGGCTCACGTTGATGGTTTCCAGGAAGTTACCGTCCGCTGCCGACGAGTTGTAGAAGCAGGCGTCTAAATCCGCTTCGTCTACCTCAAAATGCTTCCAGTTCTCTACAGCCATCTAGCAGAAGTGGGAACCTGAAGGACGTGTTGATGAAAGTAGCGAATGTTGGAGCGGTAGTTGTGGAAAGCTCGCTTGAGCTTGAGAAGGACGGGCTGCCAGTCTTCGTAGTGCTCGTTTTGGACGAGGAGTCGGTAGAAGTCTTGATAGTAGCGACCACCATAGTCCTCAATTGGACCACTTCTTTCCCGCATTTCTTCCAACCTCCAGCAGAAGGAACTGAAGAAACTAAGGGGATAGATTGCTGTTCTACATACTTTCGGTGGTGCATGCAATGGGGACAGAAGCTTACTGCGTTTTCCGGCTGAAGCGTGGCAGAAGATTGAGTATTGATTGAGCATAAAAGAGCTGGAATTAGAACCTTGTGCAATCGTTTCATGTGCTCTTCGCTGAGCTTCATTTCGTTGTAGTACCAGCGAGAAAAGATGACGATGCTCACGTAATGCGAGCAGTGCGACTCTTGCCAGCCGCGAAAAACCTAAGAACCATTTCACTCCCTCTAAATCGATGTACAAGGGAATATAAGGGAACTTTGGGAAGCAGGCCATTGATGCATTTCTCCCAGTAGAGGTCGCCCTGGGTGTCGATCTCCCACATTTCGGCCGAGAACCTTTCAATTCAATCTTCTTCTCAATCTACATCACAGGAAAGGGCAGAAGAAGCAAATAACTGAATGAAAAGCATGAGTTTGGCGGAGGAGGAGCGGAAAACGATATGCGTCTCTGGCCCCACCAGGCCCACCACCAATCGCTCTCCACTGCTCCACAACTCCTGTCACCCACCGTCTATCCCCAATCATCGTACTGAGGCAAAGGTGTATGACCTTGACGGTGAATCGAAGGCGAGCGACATGGAGGGCGAGGCCGGGATGCACCAAGCGGCCCTCCAGCTCTCGCTTCACTCGCCACATGTCCGCCCGACCCACGTACTGCTCCCGCCAGGTCAACTCCACGCTGTTCAGCAGCAGCTGTCCAATCAATAGTCTTTTTTGTCCATAATTGAGAAACGAGGCTGGTAAACCTTGTTCTTATTGAGTCTGGCGATGCGTACTTCGTCCATGTGCTTGAGGCCTTGCTGGGCGGCGACTGA
This sequence comes from Ptycholaimellus sp. GST1_10, assembly GCA_030248095.1. NCBI lineage: Eukaryota > Metazoa > Nematoda > Chromadorea > Chromadorida > Chromadoridae > Ptycholaimellus > Ptycholaimellus sp. GST1_10. The sequence continues at coordinate 9,434 of JASANA010011275.1, forward strand.
AGTGTCGATGGAGATGGTGTTGGCTGGGAGGGCGGGCAGGGCCTCCTTCACCTCCACCCCCTCCCACTGCACCACCGCCCGCTTCCCTTCATCCTCCGCAAGCCAAACCTCTACCAGGTCCCCTGCCTCCAGCCCCGCAGCATCTACAACCACTATCCATGTCTTCCTTTCTGCGCCCCATTTGCTGGAAAGGAAGAGGAAACCGGCAGAGTGGAGGATCACCTGGGCCGACCCGTATTTCTCGCCCGGCTTATGGTGCCAAAGCTTCAGTTTCCGTTGATCTCCTTCGTGGTTCATTGTATGGCAAACTGCAAATAAGGACGGGTTATTTTTAGTTTTTGTCCGAGGGTGTTGTCAAACAAAACGGAGGCCTAGCCACTTCACTATCACTCATTTGCTGCAATAGCTCTGCTGGTACGCATTAGAAGTTTTGCGCAGTTTTGAGCCCAGATTCTTTCATGTTTTATTGGTGTATGATAAATTGTTCCTTCTATTTCCACGAAGCCATGAAATCAAGCATAATTCCTAAATGGCAGTCATTATCCAAGCACCGTTTTTTAATGGCAGTCGAACGTTGCTACATGCGATTGTTCAAATGAATAAATATTGCCACTAGTCAGAAAGTAGCCGTGTACAATCGAAATCATTCAATGTATATTTGAACAAGGTAATATCAGCTATCGCCAATACGGCGGCATGAGTTCCTGGCCCGGCGACGTCATCTGAAAACCGTTTTAAGAAGCAATGTACGAGAGGAGCAAGGGTGGTTGCATCCGATTTTTTAGAACTCGTTTTTTCGATCGGTTTTTGAAAATACATAACATTTTAAGATATTTCACCAAGTGGAACCTGATATTGATCTGCATATGGCTCGCAATGAGCTTGAACAATTTTGCTGGTCAGCCTTGTATGCAACACAATGATGTGTCAGGTTTGAGCACAATTTATGAATCTGAGCTCAAGCAAACTATGGACTTATGGGTATCAAATTGAAGCTAAAAGCCTTCCAAAAACGATGGTGATCCTTGATTTGAGAAATCGGTTAATCAAAATCTGAAAATTTGAAAAAGATGCGGAAAACCTAAATTTTGTCCAATTTTGGGCAATCAAAAAAAACTTTTTACTCAAAATTTTCGTTCAAAGTGTACATAAACGGTGCCCATAGGCGTTTTTCCCATAAAATTCTGGTCCAGATGGCAGTGTTAGAATATGAAAAATGGGGTGAGCAAACTGGAGAATTTTTAGTTTTATGGTAGCCACTCAGGATTTGGGCCTATGCTATAACATAGGAGAAAAATTAGGTAAAAAATTTTGGTCTCCAAAATAGGCTTTTCTGCCATAAATTATTTCTTTGGGCCCATCTGCTGTTCTCTATGCAATAAAAATTGCCAAAAAAGATATTTACATCAAAATTTTAAATAATTTTATATACCAATACTATCTGGAATATATAGTCTGAAGATATGCAAAAATTTCACTTTTTCAGAGAAAAAAACTGCATAGAGAGCAGCAGATGGGCCCAAAGAAATAATTTATGGCAGAAAAGCCTATTTTGGAAACCAAAATTTTTTACCTAATTTTTCTCCTATGTTATAGCATAGGCCCAAATCCTGAGTGGCTACCATAAAACTGAAAATTCTCCAGTTTGCTCACCCCATTTTTCATATTCTAACACTGCCATCTGGACCAGAATTTTATGGGAAAAACGCCTATGGGCACCGTTTATGTACACTTTGAACAAAAATTTTGAGTAAAAAGTTTTTTTTGATTGCCCAAAATTGGACAAAATTTAGGTTTTCCGCATCTTTTTCAAATTTTCAGCTTTTGATTAACCAATTTCTCAAATCAAGGATCACCATCGTTTTTGGTAGGCTTTTAGCTTCAATTTGATACCCATAAGTCCATAGTTTGCTTGAGCTCAGATTCATAAATTGTGCTCAAACCTGACACATCATTGTGTTGCATACAAGGCTAACCAGCAAAACTGTTCAAGCTCATTGCGAGCCATATGCTGATCAATATCAGGTTCCACTTGGTGAAATATCTTAAAATGTTATGTGTTTTCAAAAACCGATCGAAAAAATTGGTTCTAAAAAATCGGATGCAACCCCTTTCCAATGACCTTGCTTCTCTCAGAAAATGCTTCTTAAGAGATCTTCTATAATAAGGCTTTGGTCAATTGGTAAAAAGTGGTGGAAAAATTTTTGGTCATTTTTCAAAAACCTAATAGTTGAACATAGAACCTTGGCATCGACAGCTTTGTAGTAGTGAAACCTCCCGGAGTGATTTGGCGAGGATGAGGAGGGGGTCGGTGGGTGTGGGTGGGAAGCTTTTAGGATGGAGTCGTTGAAGCGTCCTTGACATGTAGGGGGGGGGGGCAGTGTATCTGGAGACGCTATGCTGGAGCTCGGTCTTGAAGTCTATGCTGATGTCGTGCAGGTTCCAGCAGTCCATTATGAGCACCTGCAGTCAAGGTATTGGTGTGTTTAAGTGAGTGGGGATGAAATATGATATTTTACTGCGTAGGCAGCAAAGGACGGAGGAATGGGCTGGAGATAGCCGCGGGCTTTGGCGATGACGAAGTGGTCGATGAGCATTTGCCACCGCACCGTCCAGCTATGCGTCCTTCCGATTGCGTCCACTTTCAGTAGGATGGAGTCCGGGGTGCTTGCTGAGGTCGATGCCCCGAGCACCGCCTTCCCTCGACCAGAAATGGCTGCAAATGTGTGGCTAGTAAAATGAGCAGGCAATGAGTTAGTTGGCAAAGCACCATCCATCGCCACCGCTGGGCGGTCGACGTAGGCGCTCCTGGTCATGGCACTGAGAGCACCTTTCTTGCCTTGCATGTATGTTGCCTGCTGCTTGTGGTCGGCGACATCGTGGACAGCGGGTCAATCATGGAGGCTGAGGCCCTGGAAGGCGAAGGCTTAAGTTCCGAGACAAGCAGGAGGCAGAGAAAGAGGTTGCCAGTGAGGCAGAGGAAGAGGAGGACACAAGGACGTGGCCAAACGCCAATCCCAACCCAGAATTTAATCCAAACCCAAGGAATTGAACCAAGTCTGACCCAATCTCATGTTCTGTACAAATTCCAGGTGGCTCGACGCAGGTCTATCCTATCCCAGAAATTAAGTCAAACGCAAGCTGGCTAGACTTAAGACACGGTTTTCGAGAGGAGCACGAATGGAAGACCCATGGTTTTTTTGACCCCCCTTTTTTATGATAGGAATCAAAAGTACAATATGTGGCAAGTAAAATTCATAAATATACTTGGTGTCAAAACTCAATATCCATGGCAGGACAGCTCTGACAAGTTGGAGGTTGGAAAATTTGAGTTTTCGGCGATTTTTTTCATAAAACTCAAATTTCAGACCCATTTTTATGCTAAAGGTACCCATGTTGGGTATCGATTGATTCGTCTACATTAGCTGCACACGGTTATGACAATAGTTTTTAAAGTTTTTATCAAAAAATTTTATTTTCTATTAAAAAACCAAATATATGTCATAAAATGAAATTTTGAAGATTCACGAATACTTGACTTTTCTCAAAATTTTTTGGTTTAAAATCTGGTTTTTGACTTCGGAATCGTATTTCTCGCGAAATTATGGTCCAGAAAATGTGTTCAAACTTGCCAATAAGGGGTGAGCCAAAAGAGATATAGACCCAAACATGACGAGAACAAGAAAAATGCCCTATGTTATAGCATAGGGCATTTTTGCTGATGTAAAATTTTGATGCTAAAATCCCTCTCGCTCTTCAGGAACACAGTACTGCTCAATTTCCTTCTGTGAGCTTATCAATGTAAGCCTTAGGCAGGTACTTGGCAAAAAAACTGCTGGGTTTTAGTTTAAATACATGAAAAATTATCCAAAGTGTACAGACAGGTCAAGAATTCGCCCTATGCTATAACATGGGGCAAAGTTGACCAAAAAATTTTTTGCCTTGAATTTTATTTTCAAGGCCCTGAATCGATGGTCTGGTCTCAAATACACCTAAAAATATCACTTTTATGCCTAAATTCATCATATTTTGAAATTAAGTGCTTCAATGTTTTTTGTTCAAATTGGTCCCAAATGAGGAAAACTACGAAGAGATCAGATTTCAAAATATGATGAATTTAGGCATAAAAGTGATATTTTTAGGTGTATTTGAGATCAGACCATCGATTCAGGGCCTTGGAATTAAAATTCAAGGCAAAAAATTTTTTGGTCAACTTTGCCCCATGTTATAGCATAGGGCGAATTCTTGACCTGTCTGTACACTTTGGATAATTTTTCATGTATTTAAACTAAAACCCAGCAGTTTTTTTGCCAAGTACCTGCCTAAGGCTTACATTGATAAGCTCACAAAAAGAAATTGAGCAGTACTGTGTTCCTGAAGAGCGAGAGGTTTTTTAGCATCAAAATTTTACATCAGCAAAAATGCCCTATGCTATAACATAGGGCATTTTTCTTGTTCTCGTCATGTTTGGGTCTATATCTCATTTGGCTCACCCCTTATTGGCAAGTTTGAACACATTTTCTGGACCATAATTTGCGAGAAATACGATTCCGAAGTCAAAAACCAGATTTTAAACCAAAAAATTTTGAGAAAAGTCAAGTTTTCGTGAATCTTCAAAATTTCATTTTATGCCATATATTTGGTTTTTTGATAGAAAATAAAAATTTTTGATAAAAACTTTAAAAACTATTGTCATAGCCGTGTGCAGCTAATGTAGACGAATCGATCGATACCCAACATGGGTACCTTTAGCATAAAAATGGGTCTGAAATTTGAGTTTTATGAAAAAAATCGCCGAAAACTCAAATTTTCCGACCTCCAACTTGTCAGAGCTGTCCTGCCATGGATATTGAGTTTTGACACCAAGTATATTTATGAATTTTACTTCCCACATATTGTACTTTTGATTCCTATCATAAAAAAGGGGGGTCAAAAAAACCATGGGTCTCGGCCCTTTGGCCCTTCGTGCTCTTCTCGCAAAACGCCTCTTAAGTCTATCCAAGCCCAGAGTTTGACCTAAAGCCCAGGCGGCTCGACGCAGGTCTATCCATAAATGGAATTTGAACCAAACACAAGGTTGTGGCCAAACGTCCCTCCCAACCCAGAAATTAATCCAAACCCAAGGAATTGAACCAAGTCTGACCCAATCTCATGTTCAGTACAAATTCCAGGTGGCTCGACACAGGTCTATCCTATCCCAGAATTTAAGTCAAACGCAAGGTGGCTAGACTTAAGTCTATCCAAGCCCTGAGTTTGACCTAAAGCCCAGGCGGCTCGACGCAGGACTATAAATAAATGGAATTTGAACGAAACACAAAGTTGCGGCCAAACGTCCCTCCCAACCCAGAATTTAATCCAAACCCAAGGAATAGAACCAAGTCTGACCCAATCTCATGTTCAATACAAATTCCAGGTGGCTCGACGCAGGTCTATCCTATCCCAGAATTTAAGTCAAACGCAAGGTGGCTAGACTTAAGATTATCCAAGCCCAGAGTTTGACCTAAACCCCAGGCGGCTTGACGCAGGTCTATCCATAAAGGGAATTTGAACCAAACACAAGGTTGTGGCCAAACGTCCCTCCCAACCCAGAATTTAATCCAAACCCAAGGAATTGAACCAAGTCTGACCCAATTTCATGTTCAATACAAATTCCAGGTGGCTCGACGCAGGTCTATCCTATCCCAGAATTTAAGTCAAACGCAAGGTGGCTAGACTTAAGATTATCCAAGCCCAGAGTTTGACCTAAACCCCAGGCGGCTCGACGCAGGTCTATCCATAAAGGGAATTTGAACCAAACACAAGTTTGTGGCCAAACGTCCCTCCCAACCCAGAATTTAATCCAAACCCAAGGAATTGAACCAAGTCTGACCCAATTTCATGTTCAATACAAATTCCAGGTGGCTCGACGCAGGTCTATCCTATCCCAGAATTTAAGTCAAACGCAAGGTGGCTAGACTTAAGTCTATCCAAGCCCAGAGTTTGACCTAAAGCCCAAATGGCTCAACGCAGGTCTATCCATAAATGGAATTTGAACCAAACACAAGGTTGTGGCCAAACGTCCCTCCCAACCCAGAAATTAATCCAAACCCAAGGAATTGAACCAAGTCTGACCCAATCTCATGTTCAGTACAAATTCCAGGTGGCTCGACACAGGTCTATCCTATCCCAGAATTTAAGTCAAACGCAAGGTGGCTAGACTTAAGTCTATCCAAGCCCTGAGTTTGACCTAAAGCCCAGGCGGCTCGACGCAGGTCTATAAATAAATGGAATTTGAACGAAACACAAAGTTGCGGCCAAACGTCCCTCCCAACCCAGAATTTAATCCAAACCCAAGGAATAGAACCAAGTCTGACCCAATCTCATGTTCAATACAAATTCCAGGTGGCTCGACGCAGGTCTATCCTATCCCAGAATTTAAGTCAAACGCAAGGTGGCTAGACTTAAGATTATCCAAGCCCAGAGTTTGACCTAAACCCCAGGCGGCTTGACGCAGGTCTATCCATAAAGGGAATTTGAACCAAACACAAGGTTGTGGCCAAACGTCCCTCCCAACCCAGAATTTAATCCAAACCCAAGGAATTGAACCAAGTCTGACCCAATCCCATGTTCAATACAAATTCCAGGTGGCTCGACGCAGGTCTATCCTATCCCAGAATTTAAGTCAAACGCAAGGTGGCTAGACTTAAGATTATCCAAGCCCAGAGTTTGACCTAAACCCCAGGCGGCTTGACGCAGGTCTATCCATAAAGGGAATTTGAACCAAACACAAGGTTGTGGCCAAACGTCCCTCCCAACCCAGAATTTAATCCAAACCCAAGGAATTGAACCAAGTCTGACCCAATTTCATGTTCAATACAAATTCCAGGTGGCTCGACGCAGGTCTATCCTATCCCAGAATTTAAGTCAAACGCAAGGTGGCTAGACTTAAGATTATCCAAGCCCAGAGTTTGACCTAAACCCCAGGCGGCTCGACGCAGGTCTATCCATAAAGGGAATTTGAACCAAACACAAGTTTGTGGCCAAACGTCCCTCCCAACCCAGAATTTAATCCAAACCCAAGGAATTGAACCAAGTCTGACCCAATTTCATGTTCAATACAAATTCCAGGTGGCTCGACGCAGGTCTATCCTATCCCAGAATTTAAGTCAAACGCAAGGTGGCTAGACTTAAGTCTATCCAAGCCCAGAGTTTGACCTAAAGCCCAAATGGCTCAGCGCAGGTCTATCCATAAATGGAATTTGAACCAAACACAAGGTTGTGGCCAAACGTCCCTCCCAACCCAGAATTTAATCCAAACCCAAGGAATTGAACCAAGTCTGACCCAATCTCATGTTCAATACAAATTCCAGGTGGCTCGACACAGGTCTATCCTATCCCAGAATTTAAGTCAAACGCAAGGTGGCTAGACTTAAGTCTATCCAAGCCCAGAGTTTGACCTAAAGCCCAGGCGGCTCGACGCAGGTCTATCCATAAATGGAATTTGAACCAAACACAAGGTTGTGGCCAAACGTCCCTCCCAACCCACAATTTAATCCAAACCCAAGGAATTGAACCAAGTCTGACCCAATCTCATGTTCAATACAAATTCCAGGTGGCTCGACGCAGGTCTATCCTATCCCAGAATTTAAGTCAAACGCAAGGTGGCTAGACTTAAGTCTATCCAAGCCCAGAGTTTGACCTAAAGCCCAGGCGGCTTGACGCAGGTCTATCCATAAATGGAATTTGAACCAAACACAAGGTTGTGGCCAAACGTCCCTCCCAACCCACAATTTAATCCAAACCCAAGGAATTGAACCAAGTCTGACCCAATCTCATGTTCAATACAAATTCCAGGTGGCTCGACGCAGGTCTATCCTATCCCAGAATTTAAGTCAAACGCAAGGTGGCTAGACTTAAGTCTATCCAAGCCCAGAGTTTGACCTAAAGCCCAGGCGGCTTGACGCAGGTCTATCCATAAATGGAATTTGAACCAAACACAAGGTTGTGGCCAAACGTCCCTCCCAACCCACAATTTAATCCAAACCCAAGGAATTGAACCAAGTCTGACCCAATCTCATGTTCAATACAAATTCCAGGTGGCTCGACGCAGGTCTATCCTATCCCAGAATTTAAGTCAAACGCAAGGTGGCTAGACTTAAGTCTATCCAAGCCCAGAGTTTGACCTAAAGCCCAGGCGGCTCGACGCAGGTCTATCCATAAATGGAATTTGAACCAAACACAAGGTTGTGGCCAAACGTCCCTCCCAACCCAGAATTTAATCCAAACCCAAGGAATTGAACCAAGTCTGACCCAATCTCATGTTCAATACAAATTCCAGGTGGCTCGACGCAGGTCTATCCTATCCCAGAATTTAAGTCAAACGCAAGGTGGCTAGACTTAAGTCTATCCAAGCCCAGAGTTTGACCTAAAGCCCAGGCGGCTCGACGCAGGTCTGTCCATAAATGGAATTTGAACCAAACACAAGGTTGTTGCCAAACGTCCCTCCCAACCCAGAATTTAATCCAAACCCAAGGAATTGAACCAAGTCTGACCCAATCTCATGTTCAATACAAATTCCAGGTGGCTCGAAGCAGGTCTATCCTATCCCAGAATTTAAGTCAAACCCAAGGTGGCTAGACTTAAGTCTATCCAAGCCCAGAGTTTGACCTAAAGCCCAGGCGGCTCGACGCAGGTCTGTCCATAAATGGAATTTGAACCAAACACAAGGTTGTTGCCAAACGTCCCTCCCAACCCAGAATTTAATCCAAACCCAAGGAATTGAACCAAGTCTGACCCAATCTCATGTTCAATACAAATTCCAGGTGGCTCGACGCAGGTCTATCCTATCCCAGAATTTAAGTCAAACGCAAGGTGGCTAGACTTAAGTCTATCCAAGCCCAGAGTTTGACTTAAAGACCAGGCGGCTCGACGCAGGTCTATCCATAAATGGAATTTGAATCAAACACAAGGTTGTGGCCAAACGTCCCTCCCAACCCAGAATTTAATCCAAACCCAAGGAATTGAACCAAGTCTGACCCAATCTCATGTTCAATACAAATTCCAGGTGGCTCGACGCAGGTCTATCTTATCCCAGAATACCCAATTTTAAAATCCGAAGCCCCACCATAAAAGCTTAGAGACCCAGACCAGAGATTTTGTTTCATTGCCCAAAAGAAAATTCTAACAGGTGCTCGTCACTGAAAGCAGGAGATGTGGAGCAACAGAGCGAAGATTGAGGCCTGCTCTGGACACACAACGCCACATGTTCCCCAGCGCCGGCCAATCTCAAAAGGCCCCGACGCGCTGGGGCCAGGGTCGTTGGCGGCGATGGAGATTTAGAGCATTTTGCTGTTGTCCGTTTTACAGCTTTCAGAAGTAAATGAAATCCCCGTCCTGTTTATTGGCTATTCGTATTTGTGTGTGATCTGATTATGATCTTCTAATCTCCATTTTAGATCAGTTACGCTCGCCTGGTACTAAGCTAGGCGGGCACTGGCTTAGGTCCTGGATGCCTTGGCACTGGAAATCTAGAGTGGTCATGTTCATGTTTCTGCCACTGTGTTCCATGTTATTGGGCTGGCGCGAGGGAGCAAAGCGAACCGTCAGCGCCCAGCCCCTCTTTTCGACCCAGGTGTATGTTTTGGGGGTTATTGCTAGATCTCAATTTTGATAAGGTTCTAGCTCCTCACAGGAAGCTTCAATCTTTCTGATTCTTTTTGCATTGGAAAGAGCAGCGTCGAATTAACCAGAACTCGCGAAAAATCGCCAAAAAGAATCAGAATGCTGGATAAAATCACTCAAAACCATTTGTCCGAACTCCTTCTTTCTTCTCCTTCTTCTTCTTCTTCTCCGCATCTATTCAATGGACGATAGTAGGTATTCATTTCTTCCCCACACCCCCATTCCCCGAGTCCCTTGGCCTCATGTATTTCTATTCTATTTGTTTATTCATCCAACGAGGTTGGGGTAAGTCAGCAGGGGTATCACAGCCTACTGAAATAAAAGATGAAGGTGAAGAAGAAATGGGTCAAGAGGGTGGAGGCGTCCAAAGGTTCCGCACGGCCGCTTCAAAGGCCCCCAGGGGGCCGAGGACTGTCCGCTCCGACAGCCTGTTCCACACGCCAGCCACCCGGTGTGGCCAGCCCTGCGAGACAAGCCTTGGAGCCCTAACGTCGATGAAGAGTCGGAAGTTATGCATGAGAGGGCGGGCGTTGACTTTGAGTTGAACTAGTCCAGGACAATGCTGCTTAGAATGGAAAACATTATACAATAGGGTCAAATCAGCCAGAGACCTTCTTTCTTCAAGGGTTTGGAGTCCAAGCACAGCACATCTATAAGGGTAGCCTCTTTGCAAATTGGGAATGTGACAGCGGCGGAAGATGTATCTGGTAAAATTGCGTTGAATCTGCTCTAGACGATTGCAGTCTGCTCTAGAAAGCGAGTTCCATGCTGGGGAAGCATACTCCAAAATTGGCCGCACATAGACACAAAAAGCCTTTGAGAGGTTGGACGGAGAGGCAGCTGTAAAGCACTTTTTGAGCTGGAAGCACAGCGAATTGGCTCTCGTACAGATCGAAGTTACATGTGCAGAGAATGTTAGAGAGGAAGATATGAGCACACCCAAGTCACGAAAAGCATTATTCTCAGCCAGGGGAAGGGGTTGTCCACAGAGGGTGTAGGAGGAGTTTAGTCCAGGGCCAAGAGGGAGGACAGCACATTTCTTCGGGGAGATTGCTAATTGCCAGGAATGAGCCCAGTTTTCTAATGCAGAGAGGGCAGACTGGAGGCGGAGGGGGCAGGACGAGGAGAGTTTAACATCATCTGCGAAAAGCCAGCAGTTCACACCTTCAGCATTAACAATCTCAACAAGTGAATTTATGTACATTATGAACAGGATCGGACTACAAGTGCCTCCTTGGATAATCGAAGAGGAAATGCTCCTAGGCTCAGATTTAGCACCTTCGAGGCTGACCCTTTGAGTTCGGTTTCCTAGAAATGCCTTAATCCAATGCAGGGCAGGACCAGTAATTCCAAAGGAGGCGCAGCAGTGAATAAGCTTATCATGTGACACTTTATCGAAGGCCTTAGCGAAGTCGATATAGCACACATCCACTCCTTTCCCTGAGGCAATTTCAGCTTTCCACTCATTTAGGCAGTGAAGGATTTGGCAGGTGGTCGAACGGTTTCTGCGGAATCCGAATTGCCTCCAGGAGAGAAGATGGTTGTTTTCAAGGTATGAAGATAGTTGCATAGCAAAAACCTTCTCAACAATCTTGCTCATGGCTGAAGTGAGTGAAATAGGCCTATAATTGGAAGCGTCGGCTGGGTTGCCTTTCTTTTTGAAAACAGGAATTACTGTGCTACATTTCCACTGGTCAGGGAACTCTCCTAAAGCGAAACACAATTCAAACAGCATTGAAAGAGGGGTGCAGATTTCAGGAATGAGGCGTTTGAACAGAAACATAGGGTAGCCATCAGGACCGGCACTGAGCTTGGGTTTACAGCACTTGAGGGCCCTGCGGACATGATTTTCACTGGACATTATATGGCTCAAGCGGCAAGGTGGAGGCGGAGGAGTAGCAGGAAGCTTTCCATCATCATGTGTGTACACAGAGGAGAAGAAATCAGCTAACAATTCACATTTGTCATTTGCCGAAGTAGCTACTCGTTGTCCGGACACTAAAGGAGGAATTGATGAGGCTTTCTTTCCTAGTTTTTGGGCAACAATACGATAGAGCTGATTTGGGCTTTTAGATAGCAGAGCTTTCTCTTGTAGGGCATGGAATTTAAAGCTATCTTTTTTTAGTTTCCTAGAACAGCGAACAAAGGCTCGTCGGTAAGAATTAGACAGATGGCGTTTTCGGTAGAGGCGACGGCGTAGGAGGTAGGTTTTGCGCAGGCTAGGGGGAAGGGAAGAAGGTCGCGATGGCAAGCCAGAGCACATTGGAACAAATTCATCGATCAAACTGTCCAGAACAAGTTGAAACATTGCCAAAAAGTTAGTTGCATCAGAGGCAGCAGCAAAGATAAAGTCCCAGTCAACGCTAGCAACGGCCCTCCTCATGTTTGCATAACATCCTCTTCTCCATCGACGAAAGGGAACCTTGGCCTGTGGCTGCGCAGCGCTGGATCCACCAGGGGCTGAGAGGGCGACGGCGATCGAAGCGTGGTCACTCAGTAGAACTGGGGGCTCAATGTCGCAGCTGAGCAGAGAGCAGGCAGCATTGCAGAACACTAAATCAAGGCAATTTTTCTTGCGAGTGGGGCAGAGGACAAGTTGGGTGAGAAGGTGGGAAGCAGACCATTGCAGCAGGGTTCGTCCAGCAGTGCATAGGTTCGTATTCATAGCTCTTCAGTTAAACTAAGGAGTCACATGCACCAGTGGTGTAGTGGTGTAAGCGATTGGGTTGATGGATGAAACTGGTAGATTCGAATCCATCTCAGGCATTCATTTTTATTTTTTTTGTATATTTAAAGTTGAGAAAACAACTGGTATCATCGCCAGGCCAAAAGTAAAGCTCTTTTCTCCCAAAAATTGAGTGCACTAAGCATAAGTTAAGAAAATTTCGCAAAAATTTTTTTTGTTTGACAGCAAGTTTGCATTAAATTAAATACAGGTTATTAAATACAGGTTTTCATTAAATTTTTTACAGGTTTTTTTTCTTTTTTTTATATATCGAATAAAGTTTTGACTAAATATATAACTAACAATATAAAATTTGTATTTATACATTTTATGCTATATTAAAAGTGGAAGAAATATCTGATACCATCGGCAGGCCAAATGTGGGACTCTTTTCTCCAAAATTTGCAGTTGCCTGGAGTAAAAAGTCAAGGAAATACATTTTCTACTAGTGGAATCTGCTGCGTCATCTGCATTTTGTTTTGGGCGCGCATGGAAAGAGACACTGAACTGCGCGCCAAAAACAAAATGCAACTGTCCAAGCAGATTCCACTAGTAGAAAATGTATTTCCTTGACTTTTTACTCCAGGCAACTGCAAATTTTGGAGAAAAGAGTCCCACATTTGGCCTGCCGATGGTATCAGATATATCATAATCGCTGCTTTTTACATTCCGTTCTTTTTGACTTCCAAAACATTATGCCTAATCACGCCAAGGCACCATAAGTTATCGCTGAAAAGCTATGCCTATGAAGCCAAAATTTCACCACCCAACTCTTTAAAAAATCAAATTTTATCTATATACATTCAAAATAAGTCAATGTTGTTGAAACACAGCGGCGATCATTTTCGCATCTTGGAAGCAAAAACAGCATAACGACAGGTTTCAGATGTTCTGCTGAGTGTAATATAACTGGTACCATCGGCAAGCCAAATGTGGGTCTCTTTTCTCCAAATTTTGTAATTGCCTCGAGCAAAAAGTCAAGGAAATACATCTACTACTAGTGGAATCTGCTGCTTGGACAGTTGCATTTTGTTTTTGGCGCGCAGTTCAGTGTCTCTTTCCATGCGCGCCAAAAACAAAATACAGATGACGCAGCAGATTCCACTAGTAGTAGATGTATTTCCTTGACTTTTTGCTCGAGGCAATTACAAAATTTGGAGAAAAGAGACCCACATTTGGCTTGCCGATGGTACCAGTTATTTCTTCCACTTCTAATATAGTATAAAATTTATAAATAAATTTTTTTTTAATATATGAAAAATAAATAAATAAAAATAAACTCATTGAAAAAATACAACAAATATAAAAGAATCGAAAATATATTAAGATATTAATGGATAAAAAAATAAAAATAAATAGAAAACATAACTATTCAAAAAATATAACAAAAAGAAAAAATTCGAAAATAAAAAATACAATTCAAATTTATTGGCAAACTAACATATTTTTGTGAAATTTTCATGATATATGCTTAGGGCAATCGATTTTTGGGAGAAAAGAGCTCTAATTTTGACCTGCCGATGGTACCAGTTGTTTTTTCAACTTAAAGTTTCCAAAATGAAAATGATTGCCTAAGAAGGATTCGAACCTCCCAGTTTCACCCAGCTGTTAAGTCGCATAGACCACTACACCACGGATGCATATGCATACCTGCTTAACTAAAGACTTATGAATAAAAGTCAATACATGAGGCCCAAGGACCCGGGGAAGGGTTGTGGGGGAAGAAATGAATACCTACTATCGTCCATTGAATAGATGCGGAGCAGAAGGAGAAGGAGAAGGAGAAGGAGAAGAAGGAGGAGTTCGGACAAATGGTTTTGAGTGATTTGCTTATGATTGCTGCAACTTTCTGGCGATTTCTCGCGAGTTTTGGTCAATTAGAGGATGCTCTTTCCAATGGAAAAAGAATCAGAGCAAATGGAGCTTCCTGTGAGGAGCAATAGCCTTATCAAAATTAAGATCTAGCAATAACCCTCAAAACGTACACCTGGGTCGAAAAGAGGGGCTGGGGGCTGACACTCCGCTAAAGCTCCGTTCGCGCCAGCCCAATGATGACAAATGTACCACCAAATAGTTGCAAACATCAGCCAACACAAATGCCAAAGAAAACTTACAGCCTGACTAAAATTACAAAAAATTGACATTATCAAAAATTAAAAGAGTGCGAAAAAAACCGTATACTGAAAAACATTCTTATTTCTTCACCAATTTCTTGTACAGCCGCTACAAAAGCGCTGCCTTTTTCTCCCGGAGGTCTTCCGCTCCTGCAACCCACCTCTCCACCTCATCTTCTGCCCTATGATTGCAAGGCAACCTGCGGAGTTGAGTCGATTGCCCGCCCTCAGGTACGCGTCTAGACTCCCCTCCTTCCTGCAGACCAAGGGGAGGAAGTTTATGGCGGAGGAGGGAGTGGGGCAGGGGTGGAGAACTGAATCGCTCAAACAGCATGGCGATGTATGGGACGGCCTTGTATTTAGCCATGAATGTGGCGCGAAGGGGTACAAGGCCTTGCGGAGACTGGAGCTTGCGCACCGAAGATGCTGTTGTTGCCGCTGTAGAGCGGGTGGGCGTCGAACTGAAGGCCGGCTCGGTTGCCAATGTCCACCATAGCCACTCCCAGATCCATCCTCTTACTTCATTGCCCCGTTGTGAGGACTGATGCGGTAGTAGTCGCCCCCAGTCTTGTCCAAAAGCGTAGATGGATCGCTCGTTCACCGCCCCGTTCCCAGCTGCATAGGAAAATCCGAGGCCTGAAAGCTTTTCTGATCCTTTTGCATTTCTCACTGAATCTGTTTGCCAGCTACCTTGTCTCATCGGCGTCCACTCCAGTGGGAAGAAAGCCTTGTCGTTCTGTTGGGTGTCTGGGCAGATCAGGATCTAGGGTTTGTCGGCAAAATCGTAGACAATGTGCCCGCGTCCCTCCTCAGAGCGTTGGCAGAGGCGTTGAAAAGCTCAAAGAGCATAAAACTGAGAAAGGGACATCCTCAATAGCAAAGGCTTGGGATTTGGGCGAAGGTGGGTTGGTGCCTTTTATATTACTGCCAGGCGAAGAGAATGGAACCGCAATCCAATCACTGGACAGAGAAGGGTGAAGTAACAGGAGTTGGAGAATGATGAAGGCTGGGGGCTGCTGTTGGAAGGAGGACGGCTGCTGCCAGGCGAAAAGATTGTCCTGCAGCTTACGGCTCTGCGTCGTCACAGGCACCGCAATGGCTCCTACTTCTTGTTCATTGGAGAACTATGTGCCGCATACCGCATACAGGAAAAGTAACCTGTGGACAACACTGGGCATGGTCAGCGCGTGTGCGTTGATGTGGTGTGTTGTTGAAGCCTTGGCTTTGAAATTGCTGTGTGTGCCGCCGTGGAACGGCTGCTGCAAGGCGTCTTCCGCTAACTCCAAACTCTGCAGGATCTCTTGCAGAAGCGCCGCGGCTTTCAGGTTCAGATGGGAAAGCTGCACACCGTTCACCCTCAATGCCCCAATTCCACCTTTTTCACTCTCACTCACTGAGTATTGGGAAGGAAACCGGAATCTTTGTTGAAGGCTGTGCTGGCCCTGATCGATGTCCGTCATTCTGATTGCGTTGAATGGGGACTTTTTATGGTAGTGCGAGACGATGCGGTCGAACAGACTTGCAATGTTCACCACCGCTTGCACTTCCTGAGGAGTGGCCTGAAAACATTTTCTTTCTTTGTCTTTTCTCATGCACTGAATAAAATAAGAAGCACCGCTGCGGGAAGTTGGTGCTGGTATTTACTGACATATTGGCAGGCGTCGAAGAAATCCTGGTTAGAGGCGACCTGAAAGGAAAAGCAGCTGAAGAGATGTATAATAGAGAGGGAAAGATTGTGAACAAATTCTGCCACCGCCTTCAGCGGGTCATGATGTGTCCACGTAGGATTCTGCTGTTGTCCTCGGGCGGGGTAGCTGAGGAGCTTCTTGGATTTGTTGAGGAATTTCAGAGCTGCATGGTTCCTTTGCGCAGTCTGGTCTTGTTGGAGGCTGAGTGCTGGGAGGTCGGATTCCATCATCGCTCTGAGACCTGAGGGTAGTGTGTGAGGTGGTGTGTGAGGAAGTGAGGGAGAGAGAAGGAGGGATGAACTGGTGCTGGGTCCCTGGTGAAGTAGTCGGGGGTCGCGAGAGACGGCCTCGGTGATGAGGTAGGCGATGGCATCGACGGCCGCGCCTCCGCCCGCCAGGGAGGCGATGGAGTCCACGCCCGTTATCGCCGCACGCCCCCGGGCTGCCGTCAGACTCACGGCCTGCTTCGCCCGCATCATCGTTCCTGGCTGAAATGCTTCTGTCTCTCTCTCTCTACACTGCCCTTCCATCCATCCATACGTCTAGGCCCATGAGGTCCAGGGAGCTTTGGCCGATGAGGCCGATGGAGGCGACGGCGTTCTTGGCCTTGTTTACAGAGGTGCCCCTGGGGCCGCCGGTGAGGAGTTTTCCGAGCTGCGTCTGGGAGTTGCCCATGGGTTGGGCCAGGGTCCGCTTTCGCCCTCCGCCCGCACCCGGCGCCGTCTCCACAGCCGAGAGAACGTAGTTGGCGCCCTGGTACTGGAAGGCCTGCAAACCTCTCCTAACTGAACCCCCTTTTTTTAGCAGAAAAGCGATGCACTACCGTTGCCGCAAGGGCTGCATTGACGCCTTGTAGATCCTGTCGGGTTCGTAGATTCTTCACTCTGGCCACCAGCCCATTCTCCAACTTCAGCACTGGGGTCTGGTCCAATTCAGCTGGGGCATTGTTCCAGGTCACCGTCTGCAAACCCAACATCATTGCTGCCCTCTTTTTCAGCAAGCCACTGAGATAGGTGAACATTCTTGAGGAAGGTTTTCAGGGAGGTGGCGATTTGTTGAAAGGGCGGTTGAAGGTTGGCCGGCAGTCCGAGGATGTCCAAATTGAAGGCATTTTTTGCTGCAAACGAGCTCTGTTGCAGTTTGTCTGTTGGAGATGGGAGAAACGATGTGGAACGGGCTGTGGCAGGTTGGGTGCAGGAGGGTTAGGAGGTGGGCCTCCACCGCCAGGACCTCCTCCACCGCCAGGACCTCCTCCACCACCACCTCGTCCACCACCGCCACGTCCACCACTGCCACGTCCACCACCGCCTCGTCCACCACCGCCTCCTCCTCGACCACCACCACCTCCTCGTCCAGCACCACGTCCTCGCCCAGCACCTCCGCCACCGCCGCCTCTTCCCGCAGCACCCACGCCACTGGCCCCATCACCTATATTCCCTTCTCTCTTTCCATTCAACTCCTCCTCGACCCTTCCTCCCTTCATCAACCATCCTCATTCTCATCCCCCTCCAGCTAGCTCAGCTAGCACAAATCAGTTGTGAGGGTGAACTGAGCGGGATACCTTGTAGCGGTGCTTGCATTCTCTGGGAGCGGGACATGGCGACCTGGCGCGTCTTCTGGCCTGTGAGGCTGTCAGTGAGGGCTAAGAAGTGAGAGGCAAGCAGAGGTGAGAGGGAAGGGCAGAGCAGAGGGGTCAAGAGCAGGAATGAAGGAGAGGAGGAACCACGAATGAAGCGTCGTCTGGCGTTGGCGATAAGTTTGTCCAACCAGCGAAGGTTCTTTTCTAGGCTGGTGGCAGGGTAGGGGTCGTCTTGGCTAGGGGTGAGCGTGAAGCTGAACTTTCCGCACCAGGCCGCCCATTCCCGCTCCTCCGTCCCCATCAGCTTCACCTCTTGGCCCAGGTACTTCCGTCCACGAAGCTACAATTCTCGAACTTGGGCTGGGACACTTACGGGTGGATGGAGTGAGAGGAATGAGAGGATGGTGTGGTGTGGAAGAGGGAGAGAGTATGTGAGAGAGTATGGGAGACTACCGAGCGGGGGTGTTTGCCGAAGCCGTCATCGTCGAAGACGACCTCGATGCCGCACTCCACCGCTTCTACGCTCCCGGCGTGGCTGAGAATGGACACGAGGCCTCCGCGACCCTCCCCACTTGCAATGTTCGCCACTGCCTGTATCTCCTGAGGTGTTGGTGTTGCCTGAAAACATTTTTCTTTCTTTGTCTTTTCTCATGGGCTGAAGAAAATTAGAAGCACCGTTGCAGAAAGCTGGTGCTGGTAGTGACTGACCTATTTGCAGGCGTCGAAGAAGTCCTGGTTGGAGGCTACCTGAGAGGGAAGGCAGCTGACGAGATGGATAGCAGAGAGGGAAAGATTATGAACGAATTCTGCCACCGCCTTCAGCGGCTCATGATGTGTTCATGTAGGCTGTTGCTGTAGTCCTCGGGCGGGGTAACTGAGGAGTTTCTTGGATTTGTTGAGGAACTTTAGGGCTGTGTGGTTCCTTCGGGTGGTCTAGTCTGGCTGGAGGCTGAGTACTGCGAGCTCGGACTCCATTAGTGCTCTGAGGCCTGGAGGTAGGGAGTGATATGGTGCGGGAGAAATGGAATGAGGGAGAAGGAGGGAGAGACTGGTGCTGGGTCCCTGGTGTAGAAGTCGGGGGTCGCGATCGCGACTGACGGCCTCGGCGATGAGGGAGGCGATGGCAGCGACGGCCGCGCCTCCGCAGGCCAAGGAGGCGATGGAGTCCACGCTCGTTATTGCCGCACGCCCCCTGGCTGCCGTCAGACTCACGGCCTTCTTCGCCAGCATCATGGCGACGGCGTTCTTGGCCTTGTTTACAGAGGTGCCCCTGGGGCCGCCAGTGAGGAGTTTGCCGAGCTGCGTCTGCGAGTTGCCCATGTATTGGGCCAGAGTCCGCTCCCGCCCTCCGCCCGAACACGGCGCCGTCTCCACCGCCGAGAGGACGTAGTTGGCGCCCTGGTACTGGAAGACCTGCTGGCCTCTCCCAACTGAACTCCTCTCATTCTTCAGTAGAAAAGCAATGCACTACCGATGCCGCAAGGGCTGCATTGACGCCTTGAAGACCCCGTCGGGTTCGTAGATTCTTGTTTCTAGCCTACAACCTATTCTTCAACCTCAGCACTGGAAGCAGGTCCAATTTAGCAGGGGCATTGTTCCAGGTCACCGTCTGCAAACCCAATACCATCGCGCCCTCTTTTCCAGCAAGCCACTGAGATTGGTGAACGTTGTTGAGGTAGGTTTTCAGGGCTGTGGCTAATCGCTGAAAGGGCGGTTGTAGGTTCGCCGGCAATCCCAGGATGTCCAAGTTGAAGGAATGTTTTGCTGCAAATGCGCTCTGTTGTGGTCGGTCTGTTGGAGATGGTAGATTGGATGTGGAACGGGGCTGTGGCAGGTTGGGTGCAGGAGGGTTAGGAGGTGGGCCTCCACCGCCTTCTTCGCCCTCATCATGGTTCCAGGCTGAAATCTTTCTGTCTCTCTACCTTGCCTTCCCATGAGTACTATCCATCCATACGTCAAGGCCCATGAGGTCGAGGGAGCTTTGTCCGATGAGGACGATGGAGACGACGGCGTTCTTGGCCTTGTTGACTGAGGTGCCCCTGGGGCCGCCGGTGAGGAGTTTGCCGAACTGTGTCTCAAGTTCCATTCTTCATTCCATCTCATGCTCTGGAGAAAATGGCGAAAGTGTCACAAGTCTAGAATGGCGGAACAGATTTGTTATTTTACCTTTTTCAGTCTAAATGAGTGAATGAGATACCGAGTTGAGGTTGATGTTAGCTTGAAGGCGGGTGCTGAACAGCCCAGACCACGCCTGCACACCTCAATAGATTCCTTGTACTCAAGGGCGGATTTAGGGGGGGAAAAGGGGGCAAATGCCCGGTTCCATGAAAACTCGGTACAGTGGCAAACCCGGTACAGTGGCAAACCCGGTACAATCCAAACCCGGTACAGGGGCAAACCCGGTACGGTTTGTCAAAACGGTTCCAACCATGGTCAAATCATGGAATTATGTTTAGTATAGCAGGAGTTATGAGCAAATTTCGAATAAGTTCTTGCAAACATTCTCTTGGGCACAGATTCTTTCAAGGCTTATATGATAATCATGATTATCATACTAGCAATATAGATTTGTGTTGACAAGCATTACCCTGTACTAGGTTTGCCCCTGTACCGGGTTTGGCACTGTACCGGGTTTGCCCCTGTACCGGGTTTGGCATGTACCGGGTTTGGCATGTACCGAGTTTGGCACTGTACCGGGTTTGCCCCTGTACCGGGTTTGGACTGTACCGGGTTTGCCAGTGTACCGGGTTTGGATTGTACCGAGTTTTCCTGCTACCCAACCCCGAACCAAAATCCTATATCCGCCCTTGCTTGTACTCTATTCGGTTCAAAAAGCAGCCGCCACCCTACACATTGAGTTTTGGAAAATAATAAAATGGAGTGGGAGAAAGGCAGCGGGAAGGGGAACAGAATGCCTACACGTTTTTGTTGCAGACGGCACAAGGAGAGCCGATCTTATCAAAAACTGTTTGGCGCCAAAACACGCGACTTTTTCTAGCTTTGCGTGGACTAACTGAGGCAGAATTATGTGTAGGTTTTGCTTACCAGTGAAAAACTCCGCTAGCCACTCAAATTTGCAAAAGAATAAACCATCTATTAGATGGTAAATAATAAAGACCAACGCCTGAGAAAAGGGCGTGCAAGGAATGGCCGCTAGAGGATGCAAAGAAAAAGCAAATATACCGGAAGTATTGAGGAAATTGTTTGCAAGGATTTGAGTCATCTCGGGACTTAAGGCTTGTCAGTGACATGTTTTCACAGTTCCAGTCAGATTAAAGGGATCGCACCGCTGTCCTTAACAATAATTTTATTTTGCTCTTTTATTGAGTTAACGAATCAATTGTGTGAACTCTTCGCCAATGATTTATCCGCTTCGGCTCCATTCCTTTCAAAGTTGTTCATGGTTATTTTTTAAAGAAAATCTGAACTAAAGAGCAAATGAACATTTAGAGAAAAACAAAGTTGCATTCTGGAGGACACAAGCGATTTTTTTCCAAATTAGCTTTTAAAAACGACCATAGCCGTGCTAATGCCATGAAAAGCTAAATTTCTGAAAACTGAGTGATTCCTGCATTTTGTCTTTTCTTGCCATTTGCGCTAACTTTGGCACTCAGCACCATTAAACTATTTGTCAGACCAGGCGCTTGAGAGTAAAAAGGTGCGTTGCACGATGAACTATTTTTGCTATAGTACACCAATAAACACAGAAAATATGCAGAAAAGGGCTCGTTACATCCTCAAAATTGTTTACCTACCCAGAAGCTCAATCGCTTTTATGAATATTGGAAAACCAAGCTGAGGCCCTGCACACCCAGATTTACAACATAATTGCTTGACATTTTCCACGAAGCTCCATTTGCTTTTTCTTTTCTTTGCGATCTATCATGCTGTTTGACTGCGAAAACAAACATTTATACCAACATAGAAATGATGCATGAATAAAATGTAACACAAAGTTCAGCAATAAAAAAAAGTGCTGAAGCTTAGACATCTAAGAGGGGAGAATAGGAATGACTGGTAATCAAAGAACATACTGCAACTCATAGCGCTCGTAAGTATTCTTGGGGCCGTTGAGGAATCGAGGGTAAGCTGCCACCAGGGCATCGGCGGAGCCCAGGATGAGATTGTTGAACACCTTCCAGTACGGCTCCCGAACCTTTCGTGCCGGGTGGAACAGACCCTGCCAATTTCACCTCCACTTACACTACGCCACACCAACTTCAAAGCTGCAGTCAACCTGAAGGCAGTACTGGAGGACTTTCTGAGGCCCCAGCGATACCCGCATGCCTTCGCAGGAGAACACAAACCTGTAGTTGATGTTGTTGAGGGAGTAGGTGAAAGAAAGAGGGGAAGAGGGACCTTTGGATGACGTGGGCGGAGGTTTCGAATACGTTGGGCCAAATGTGGTTGAAGAGGTGAGTGAGGGCGTCCTCGCAGGCGAATCCGGCGACGCCGAGGGTGAGGTGGGCGACGGCGTCCATGGCGATCTGTCGATGGACCAGGTCCCGCTCCATCAGCGCGTCCACCAGCAGCGGCGTGATGGCGTAGATGTAATCCTTCCCCATCTCACCGATGTACTCGAACATGAACGACAGAGCCTTACAACCTCTCCACTTCCTTCGCTGTCTTGAGGAGGAGAAAGAGTGGGGGAACCTTGAGGACACCATTCTGAACGTTGAGCTCAGGGACGCGGTACTCGTTCATGAGGGCAGGGAGGACGGTGAAGGGGGCGCAGGTCTCCGCCACGATGGCGATGGCCACCGTCGTGCAGACTCGATTCTGTCGCTCCTGCACCTTCAGGTTGTTCAGCAGCGTTGCCAGCACGTCGTGAGGCCTTCAATCCCTCTTCTCACCCTCCAACATCTACAACCTCCCTGCCACAATCCAACCCGATGGCCTTGGCGATGTAGCCGAAGGTGTTGACAGCGGCTCGTCGGATGGCCTTCTTGTGCGCCTTCAGCAACTCCAGCAGCTCGAAGCAGATTCGCATCCACTCACGCGCTGACACGAACTCGCTTCCTCGATCTGCGATACGCCCCACCAGATCGATGCAGTTCTCTTGCACCTTTTCATGCCTGCAAAATGTCTTTCATGTCAGCCGCCGGACTAACCACAACAAATAAGCATTTGCAAGGCATTTAAGACGGCTAATGCTGTGTCGGCCTCATGGTACTATTTAGCTAATATGTAAAGCTAAATAAGTTGCAAAGAGGCCCATCAATTGCTTGAGATATAAAATTAAATATAATAGACTGAAACATTGGAAAAGTAGGTAGTCTGCAACTGGAAAGTACGTACCTATTTTTGAGAATGGGAGTTAGGCGAGGTAGAAGATCCTTGATGGGAGGAGTCATTTTGGTCATGCCGATGACGTTGACGATGGCCTTGAGGGCGCCGAGGATGGAGCCGAGGACCTCGGGGTACTCCTCGCCCAGGTACTCGTACAGCACCACCCCCAGATGCCCCATCAGCTTCTCCTCCTGGCACAGCTTCATCACCGACGCCACTCGGCTGATCAAGTCCGCCGACTGCTGACGCACCTTCGCCGCCTTGTTGTTCAGCCGCCACAGTATCGTTCCGCACACCTCAACCATGCTCATTAATCCTCATGCCTATGCATCAAACAGCTCACTAATTTAGACACCTGAATCAGACGGGAAATATGAGATGGAATCTGCTGTTGTACACTTATGTTTACAGAAGATGTATGACATTCTTAGTTCCAATCTTACATTTTGAAAAATAAGATCGGGGTGGAGATTGCCATTTTCCTATACGCAAGATTGAACGCCAACTTAAGCTATGCATAAGCTAAAAGTGGAGCTGGCTTGCGATAGCTCTAACTGGTTTGGTGCTTTTAAATAGTAAATGTGAAACGTGAGAAATGTGAGTAGGAACCTGTGGGAGGTAGGGTTTGACGCGTTTGCCGAGAGAGTTGCAAACGGTGCCAAAGCCGTTGAGCATGACGACGTCCTCCATGGTCTGCTCCTGGAAAGCATAGAGGATGCCGTCGATGAGCTGCTCCTCCAGCCGAGAGTCCACGTCCGCAGAGCCCAGGTTCGACAGCACATTCTCTGCACCCATTTCACCTTTTCATACATTTGGAGGAAGGGCAAATTCCAACCAATCGTCTCCATCACCATCTTTCGGTACTGCTCATTCTCGTCCTTCAGATCGTCCACAATGCGGGAAATGATCTCTGCAGCGCCAACCTGAAAGAAAGTGAGAGTGAGTAAAGAAGGAAAAAGCAAAGGATGGAAGTGTTGACCTTGTTGGCCATTTCGACGGTGGTGTCGACAAGCTGTCGGTAGTTACGGCGGTCGAGGGCCATGCGCTGGTTCCAGAAGTGGCGGAAGAAGTGGGGCAGGATCTCCTCCCGGATGTAGCCCGCCTCCACCCCGTCCGTCGCACAGCACTGCTTCACCACCTCAAACACGCTCCCCTCTCCTCTCAACACCAGCCTCCACCCTGCCTTCCACTGACCTTGAGGACGATCTTCTTCATCTCCTCGTCTGGGGAGGCGAACTCTCGGATGAGGATCAGCATCACCTCGCGCGTGTAGTAGCTTGCGTACTCTGCGTCCATCAATGGGATCAGGTACCCGATGGCCTTCAGGAAAGCCGCCAGACCCTGGAATGGAAGAAGCAGGTGAGGGGTGAACTGACAGGGAGAAAATATGATCTGACCTTTCCGCGATGATTGCGAATGCCCTTCCAGAGAGGCTTGAGGACGGAGTCGAAGGCTTCGATACCGTACGGTGTGGCCGCCTCCGCCAATGCTGCGATTGCCAATGCTGTGATCGTACGAACCTTCTGCTGCTCATCCTCCAGCCCACCTCAAATACCACATTATTTCATCCTTGCCGAATCTACATTTTAACATTATTCAATATTTAACCCATAAGAATTTTAATGGCTTTTTCACTCGGGATCAGACCTATCGATCACCATCATTGGTCATCAGTGAGAGAGTTCAAGACATCATTTCCCAGGAAAAATGTGAATGTAGTTGTCTTAGATTGAAAAGAGAAACATGAGAGTCCTGGGTACAGCGTAGCTATAGATTGAGGTAACCTTCAATGATTTCCACGAGGCCTTTGAGGTGGGGCAGGATGGCGCAGCCGAGGAGGATAGAGATCTGTTGGACAATCTTGATGCCCGTATGCCGCGCCTGCCAGGACTTCTTGCTCTTGCACACTGCCTGCAAAACTCCACCTGTCTCTCCAGTACACCTTTCCCCCACTCTTCAATTCCATTAAGGCTACGAGTCAGTTCATGGAAATTGATTCCGCAAAGTTCTTTCGGAAGATCTGTAACAAGGCATCATCCTCGTGACTAGAGTAGAGAGGATGAGAAAAGAAGAAGGACCTTGAGGAATGGAAGGAGGGCGGGTATGCCGAGAGCGGAGGCGACGACGGCGAAGGCTCTTGCGGTGGTGTTGCGGACGTACTCGTCCACGTTGTCGATGTCGGGGCGCATGGTGGAGATCATGGTGGCGAGGCCAGCGGCCTTGGCCAGGTTGGAGATGATCTCTCGCCCCTCCACCCGCGCGTAGTAATCCTCGTCGATCAGCAACGGCTCTATCACCACCAGAATCTACAATCCCATTTCTCAGTCTCCCCACTATCATCACCAGCTAATAGCTATCCTACCTTGTGAGTGTAGGGGCGCACCAGATCGTCCAGCTTGTAGAGAATGCGGTCAATTACCTTTAAATACGAGTTTTCTTGGACAAAAAGTTTTAAAAGTGGCGAAAATTGTGGCCAACCTTGACAAGTAGATGGCGCTCTTGATCCTCCAATGTTGGAGACATGAGAAGTGGCAGGATCTGATTGAAAAGTGGCCCCGCACCAAACTGCCGCGCTCCTTGCGTGATTTTCCGTAGAGCTGACTGCAAGTCGATGAATTTCAGGTTACGTCAATGATGATTCCAATTAAGATGTCAGTTTTTATTTCAGTAGTGAGTCAGAGTTAAAAAGCTTTCACATGGTTGAGAAGATAGTTGGATCTTTTCGAATTATCTCTCATTGCTCATCATCCTCACGAATTGTTCAGGTGAATCGACTTATTAATAATTTCTGTGAAACATAAGTGTATTGAGTAGGGAAACCTTTCTCATGGGAGGGGTTCCGTTTTTGATCTTGAGGAGGTAGGTCATGATCTCGCGCTCCTTGGCCTCCTCCGGGGTGAGGGAGGCCTCGTCCACGTCGGCGAGAAGCTTGTCGAAGTACTGCATGTCCTCGGGCTTGAGCGGGGGGAGGGTGGCGTCCTTGGGCTGGGTGTCCACCATGATGCCCTTGTCCCCGAGGCCCTCGCGCTGCGGCGTCCCCTGCATCATGAATCCCGCCAGGCCGCCCATGGGAGTGGGCGTGGCGGAGAGCTTGCGGGCGGGCGTGCGGACGGGGATGTAGCCCACCGGAGGCGGCAGGATGCGGTAGCCGGGTGGGAAGAGGGCGTTCAGCTCCTCGTCTGACAGCGGCCGGTTCCGTTCATCGATCTCCTTCTCGTAGCGGAAGGCCTGCATCTGCTCCGGCGTCATGGCTCCGAGCTGGCTGGGGTGCGGCGTCTTGAGGCCCATGGCGGCGGCCCCCGTGGGGGTGGTCATGGAGGGCGTCATCATGGACGGCGTCATGCCGCCGGGCGTGAAGCCGCCGGCGGGGGTGCCGGAGGGCGTGAACTGTCCAGGGGTGGCGTTGCCGCCGGCGGGTGTCTGAGCAGGCGTCAGGTCCCATCGACTGCGCCGCTTGGAGGCCCCGGGGGTCTCCTCCACCTTCACGTCCGGCTCTCCGGTGGCGCCGCCTCGCTCAGTGCGCGGGGTCTCGGCCCAGCCGGGGGTCATGGCGCCCGCGCCGGGAGTCATATGGGCGGGCGTCTCTCGGGGCGTTTCGTCCCATCGGTTGCGGCGTGGAGTGAGTGCGGGAGTGGCAGAGGCTCCGGGAGTAGCGTCCCATCGCTGGGTGCCGGGGGTTTGGGAAGGTGCGTGTGAGGGCGTGGCGTCGCCGGCGCTGATGTGCTGAGGCGTTTCCTCCCAGCGCTGGACGGCGGGGGTGGCGGCGGCGGCGCGGTTGAGGTCGATGCCGATCTTCTTCTTGGGGGCGGAGGAGGGAGTGGCTGAGCCGCCGGGGGTGGCGGAGCCTTGGCCCAGCTGCGGGGTGGCCTCGTCCCAGCGGCGGCGCTTGGCCGGTGTGGCGTCCTCCGCTTCCGTCTTGGCCGATGGTCGGCTGGCCTTCAGGGTGCCCTCCTTCGCCCGCTCCCCCATCTCCTTCTCCAAGGCTGCCTGCAGAGGAGTGAAGGTTGAGTGGAGGGAGGGGAAGAAGAGGAAAGAAAAGGAACCTTTTCAGCAGCAAGCTGTCGCTCCTTCATCACCTCGGCATAGGTGCGAGAGTCGCGCGCCGGGGTTCCTGCAATCAGTTCTTGCATAGCCCTTGCAGTGGTATAGATGTGCCTAGTGGATGTAGTGGATGGGAGCTATTGCTGGTCTCAAAAGCTTTGTCGGGCCCTAGGGAAAGAGAGAGTGGAGATGTGAGGAGTCGGCGTAGTCCTTTCCGGACAAGCATCGCTCGGAGTATCTCGGACGGCGCTAAAATAGAGTGTGGCGATTAGTGGGGTGTGTTGTGGGGCGCTGAATTTTGATGGAGCCGATCGAAAAGAGGTGGTACATACAGGAGCCTTCGGCCGGGGAGAGCCTGTGGTGGGGTCAAAGGGAAAGACGTGGGCACGCCGGCCTTCGCGTTGCCCTCCGCACCGCCGCCAAACCTTCACCGCAACACACCTCCTTCGTTTGTGCCACCAACGGCATCCCCTCACTCTACTACCTCTTCTTCTCCCCTTTCCCCCTCCCCTGCCCTATCTGCCTTCCCTCACTCACTTCCATCCCCAAACAAAGGCTTACCTGGCTGACGCTGGGGGGCAGGAAGGGACTAGGATGGAATGGGAGACAGGAAAGTAGTCAGATGAAAGGCAAAGGTTGAAAGGGTGCAGGAGTGGAGGAGGGGAGAACCTTCAAGGAAAGGGTCGCGACGGTCGGGCGAGATCCGTAGGTTGCGACGGCGGGCGTGGTACTCATCTTCACGCTCTGCTATCGTCTTCTTCCTCGACTCCTCGAAAGGGTCCACATCCTGCAGTATCAGTGCCATTAGGCTCAGTGCAGGTGTGAGTAGGGAAGGATGTGAAGAATAACGTCAGCTTCCTTGGCGGCTTCGCGTTGGAAGGCCTGAGGAGCGTTGTAGATGGCAGTGCGAGTCTTGGTGAGGGCCTTGACAGAGAGTTCGTCCTCCTCGTCCTCGGCGTCATTGGCGGCGATGGAGGTGAGGTAGTTGCCGCGCTCACTGCGGGCGTAGTAGGCGTCCATGTCCCCCGCCTTCCCGAACGACACGTCCCGCACCTTCTCCGACTCCGGATCCTCCGACACCCGAGCTGCCGTTCCCTTCTTCGACAATTCTGCTGCCACATTCTCCACATCTGCAACCTCTTCTCCAGCTCCTCTCTTCCTAAAAACCTGGCAGAAAGCCCAACCTTCCCTGGTGAATCTCTGCGCCATGACCTAAGCTTTGAGCGCTGCCGCTCTTAGCTTGCTCTGGAAAGAAGACTATTTCTGGATCACACCGTTCAATTTCCAATGAAAGTAAACGTAGGCGAGCAAGGATGTGTGTATGCGTCTGGGCCATTCCCTGCCCCCTGGGCTCCGAGCCTCTACATTTGCTATTCTGCGCGCAGTTCTTTTCTCCTCAAACAAAGCAGAGCCAGCAAGAAAGTTCAAGGGCGTGTAGGCTGCGTTTGGAGTTTGCCTTCTTTTTATCCTTCTCCTTTTCTTCTAGACAGAGTTGGCAAGTGATAAAAGCTGAGCACCGCAAAAGGCAAGCTGCGCGCCACGCGCAGCCCCAAGTACTTCGATCAGCCCTCGGCCTACTTTCCATCCCCCCTCCCCTACCCTACCCCCTTTTTACTCCGGGATGGGAAGAGGGAAGGAAGGGGTGGGGACTGAGGAGCTCCGGGAGACTGGACGGGGACGGGGAAGGGGCTCGACAGACGGAGGGGAGGCGTCTCTCTGACCCCCAGCCTGCATCCGCCTGTTTTCGCCTCCCTCTCGCCCTCACGCCATTTTCTGCTCCCTATAGGGCCGCTTCAATCTCATTTGCGCCTTCATATCCTCCTTAGCCTCGCAGCCAGAAGAAGCCAGCCAGGATGTGAATTGAAGAAGAGGAGGTGGGTGTGAGTTGCGCGGCGGGGGCTGGGGTGGTCTCGGCAGCAGTGATGGACGCGCGACGTGGCTTCGGGGCCAGCACTGCCGCGGCGACGACTCCGGCCCCTCCACCCCCACACTCATGGGCCCTCCCACCTAACCCCATCCTCCCCAAGGCCCCCAAAGACGCCCCCCTCAAGACCCCGATCAGTCTGCTGCAAGAGGCCTGCCTGCGCAAGTCCGTGACGCCAGTCTACGAGCTGATCTCCACGGAGGGCCAGGTTCACCAGCCCACCTTCATGTACCGCGTGAGCGCCGACAAACACTTCGGCACCGGCTCAGGCAAGAGCAAGAAGATTGCCAGACACCTCGCCGCCAAGGCCGTCCTTCAGCACATCGTTCGCTCCGGCTTCTGGCAGCTCTGGGGACTCCCCGGGCAGACCGCAGATGAGGCACTCGCCTACCTCGACTCCATCGGCCTGCCC
This sequence comes from Ptycholaimellus sp. GST1_10, assembly GCA_030248095.1. Classification (NCBI taxonomy): domain Eukaryota; kingdom Metazoa; phylum Nematoda; class Chromadorea; order Chromadorida; family Chromadoridae; genus Ptycholaimellus; species Ptycholaimellus sp. GST1_10. The sequence continues at coordinate 38,866 of JASANA010011275.1, forward strand.
ACACTCCCTAGGGAGGCTGGACGAAGGGAGGGCGCGGAGGCGGAGGACGGCGGCAACCCGGTGGGCAAGCTGCAGGAGAAGTGCAACGGACTCCGCTGGCCGCTGCCGGAGTACGAGCTGGAGGAGACTCTGGGCTCCCCACACGAGCGCTCCTACGCCGTCTCCGTACGCATCGGCGGCAAACTCACCGCACGCGCCAACGCAGCCTCCAAGAAGGCCGCCAAGCGACAGGCTGCCCAGCTCATGCTCACACAAATCGCCGACCTACAAGGCCAGGCCTTCGACGACGATGACCTCGCCGATGTGAGTCTCTCCATTCTTTGCCTTTCTTCTTCCCTCTTCTCTCATCTCCTAAGTCTGACCTGGGGTTTGAATTGAATGGTGTGCGGTGGTCGGTAGTGGAGGCATGAGTGGCTGTTGAGGAAGAGGCAGAGCCGGGAGCGGCCTACCCGGCAGAGCTTGAGGCCCAGCTTGAGTTGCTTCCTCTCCCCTCCTGCTCCGTCCTCGAGGACACCGCCGCCGTCCAGTCCCAGGAGCCATCCTCTCCTACCTCAGCAGAGCAGCCGTCAGAAGGAGGAGGCGGGGTGGAGGCCCTGCTGAACTCCGATTTGGACTCCCACAAGGCCTCAGCGTCCACGGTAGCCTGGCTGCGAGCGTTGACGAGGAGCGATGATGACCCCACGGACCCCGTCTCCTTCCATCCCCTTCAGCGCCGCTCAGTGCAGGGTTGGGAGTGGGAGAGGGCTGGTGGAGGGAGGGAGAGAGCTGGATGAGGAAGGGTTGAGGGAGAAGAGAGCGCTTCTGTCCCGCCTGGCGTAGGCGAAGTGGCGGGCATTGCAGGCCCTGGGCTCCAAGCTGGCGTTGGGGAGTGAGGAGGATGTGGAAAAGCTGGCGCAATTCGTGCAAAAGCGTCTCTCTGGAGGCTGTTGGAGGATGGAGCTGACGGAGGCTGTTGTGATGAGGGACGGGAAAGAGGCGCTCCACTTCCTCCAACGCCTGGCGGGACAGAAGCTAGCCAGCAAATTCATTCCCATCTCGCATCGAACGCAGCTCGGTCCGCCCTTCCCTCCCCTCAAGCCCTCTTTGTCCCTTTTTATGTAAACCTCCCACAAAGATGGTGGTTACAGGAGAGGTGCAGTGCCTTGTTCAGCTGTCAACAATGCCAGTCGCAGTCATGCATGGCAGCGGGCCAACAGAAAAGGAAGCTCAGTACGCCGCTGCCAAGAACGCTCTGGAATATCTCAAAATCATGGCTCTTGCGTCCAAATAACATCCACTTTACTTTCAATGGCCTTAATCATTTTGCTTTTTAGGCCAATACTTTTTGTAGTTTTGGTGATCAATTTAAGTGTTGTGCGATAACTGTTAACCCAGTAAACATTGTATGATCTCATGCTGCGGGTCAATCAATGGTCATTCAGTCAAATGCACTGGCATGTTGTTGTAAGAGAAATGGAAGAAGGTGGAATGAGGTGATGGTGTTTGAGGCAAGAGAGTGAGTATGTCGGTGATGAGCGTGATGCGAGGGCTGCGTTGCCTGGGGACGCGGGGGGTGATGTCGAGTTCGTCGCGGCTGGGTAGCTCGGACTCGACGAACCTGAAGGAGGTGCTGGCGGATAAGATCGGGGCGCACAACAAGGAGGTGAAGGCGTTCCGGGCGGAGCACGGGAAGACGGTGCTGCAGCAAGTGAGCGTGGACATGATCTACGGGGGCATGCGGTCGATGAAGGGTATGGTGACGGAGACGTCGGTGCTGGACCCGGAGGAGGGCATCCGCTTCCGCGGCTACTCCATCCCCGAGTGCCAGAAGCTCCTCCCCAAGGCCCCCGGCGGCAACGAGCCCCTCCCCGAGGCCATCTGGTGGCTCCTCTGCACCGGCGACATCCCCAGCCAGGCTCAGGTCGCCGCCGTCTCCAAGGAGTGGGCGGAGAAGGCGGACCTGCCCAACCACGTCGCCACCCTCCTCAACAACTTCCCCGCCCACCTCCACCCCATGGCCCAGTTCGTGGCGGCCATCGCGGCCCTCAACTCGGAGTCCAAGTTCAGCCAGGCCTACGCGAAGGGGGTGCCGAAGGCCTCCTACTGGGAGTACGCCTACGAGGACTCCATGGGCCTCATGGCCAAGCTCCCCACCGTCGCCGCCATGATCTACCGCAACCTCTACCGCGAGGGCTCCAACATCGGCGCCATCGACACCGCCAAGGACTGGAGCGCCAACTTCACCCACATGCTCGGCTACGACGACCCCGAGTTCACCGAGCTCATGCGCCTCTACCTCGTCATCCACTCCGACCACGAGGGCGGCAACGTCTCCGCTCACACCAGCCACCTCGTCGGATCCGCCCTCTCCGACCCATACCTATGCTTCTCCGCCTCCATGTGCGGTCTGGCTGGGCCCCTCCACGGCCTGGCCAACCAGGAGGTCCTCCTCTTCCTCAACAAAGTCCGCGCCGAGATCGGCGACGACTACACCGAGGAGGAGCTCAAGCAGTTCGTCTGGAAGCTCCTCAAGAGCGGCCAAGTGGTCCCCGGCTACGGACACGCCGTCCTCCGCAAGACCGACCCCCGCTACGAGTGCCAGCGCGAGTTCGCCCTCAAGCACCTGCCCGACGACAAGATGTTCAAGCTCGTCTCCAACCTCTACAAGGTCGTCCCCGACATCCTCCTCGAGCAAGGCAAGGCTCAGAATCCATGGCCCAACGTCGACGCTCACTCTGGCGTACTCCTTCAGGTTCCCCCACTACCCCATTCAACCACTCCATCTAACCATCGAAGCAACCCTTGCAGCACTACGGGATGACGGAGATGAGTTACTACACCGTCCTCTTCGGTGTCAGCCGAGCGCTGGGGTGCATGAGCCAGCTGATCTGGAGCCGTGGGATGGGCCTCCCTCTCGAACGCCCCAAGTCACACTCCACCGATGGACTCAAGAAACTTGCCAAGGTTCCTTTCCCTTCTCCTTCCATCCAATTTCCTATCCTCCGCCTTCTCTTTCCTTCTTCGCTGCTTGGCCTGTTGTTGGTGCTAGTTGGGCTGTGATGGTTGGGTTGGCATGTGATGCTCAGTGGTTTGCAGGCTGCGGCCACGGCGAAGGCAGCCTAAATCTCCATCGCCCAACATTGCCAAGACGAGAGCCAGATTTGTCTAGACTTTTATCCTTTAGTCGTCCCTCATTTGTCATTGCGCTCGCCTACCTGTACCTCTCCGCCCTAGCTCACTGGTTAAACACTCGACGACTATCCCTGCACATTATTCCATTTCCCACAGCACATGCTTAGCACCTGCTATTCTTCTGTTGGACTTCATGTTGTCTGTAGGCAGGAGGACATTGACTAGTTGGATGTGGTCTTTGTGGTCTTATATGTGAAGCGAATGAAATCGGAGATTGGACATTGGGTTCATGGAGGCGGGTAACGGCACAGCTCAATTGCCCGCCAATCAAGGCCCCTGCATCTTCCCTTTCTAACCTTCCTTCACTCTTCTGCGAAGACATGCATTCATTGTCAGCTAAGATAAAGTCCACTTGTGCGTTTCCCCGCAAGCAAAGACTAAGAACGGGGCCTTGGCTGAGCAAAAAAGGCAAAACGCAAAGAAATCCAGGAAATTGAATTTGGAGAACTAGAAAAAGGCTAGGCAAACTCAAATGGAGACTGCAAAACGATTAGAGAGAAGATGTCGAATGTTTGGGGACTCCAGAGCATCTCTCTCCGCTCGCTTACTCCCATTTGCCCATCAGATCCGTCTCTCGGAATAGATGGTACTCCTTCAATCATTCCTCTTCCTTCCTCCTTAGTGCGAAAGAAAAGGGAGGACCTTGTCGTCGATGGTGATCTTGCTGCCGCCGTACTCGGGAAGGAGGACCTTGTCGCCGGGCTTCACGCTCATGGGCAAGGACTTGCCCTCATCCGTTCGCCCGCCCGGTCCCACCGCCACCACCGACGCTTCCAGCACCTCAACCAATAGCAGTAGCAGGGGGTGAGGAGAGGAGCAGTGGGGGAGGAAGGGAACCTTGCCCTGGGCCTTCTCGGGGAGCATGATGCCGCCCTTGGTGGTGCTCTCGGCTGCGAACTTCTCCACCAGCACGCGATCGAACATCGGCTTGAAGCCTGACAGCAGGTTCGTCTGCAAGCACTTCTCTCTCCACCCTTTGCATCATTGCAATGCTTAGAATGAGAGTAAGGAAGCTAACGAGGCGGCAGCGAGTGACGAAGACCATCACACTTGTTTCCTCGGCTCTTGTAGTGCAACAGCAAAAGGCAGAAAGTAGTGCTGAAAGTCAGTGAGTATCCTTTGTGAAGTCAGTGAAAGCAGCACTGCGCAATTGCCTCAGCCGGGTGCTGGAACATTCGAGACGGGCTTGTTTGTGTGCCCTGCAAATTCACCCTGAAATTCCCTGATGCAACAATCTCCTCCGGCCAATCCCCGCTCGTCGTTTACGTTTCCCGACCAATCAGTACAGTCCCTATTCTCGGTCTTGCTTCTTGCACTATCATTTTTCAATTTTACTCAAGATGAAATGCGTCTTTTTCAATTTTTTAGTGCCCATTTTGACATTGTGAGGCTAGAAGTAGAAGTAAAGATGGAAAGCTGGGGTTAGAGCGTTCATGATGCAAGAAATGAGGGAGCCAATCAGCTGCCTCGACTCTATCCCGATGGACCAATGAGCGTAGTTGGGCTCAGGGTTGCGCATTTGTGGGGAAGCGGGAGGCAGGATCACCCCAGACAGGACCTACATTGCATCAAACTCCCCTATTTCGCTTTTCTAGGCACTGATAGCCAGCTAGTGGAAGAAAAGAGGAACGCATCGCCATGCTTAGAGCCGCCACTTCCCTACACCGCCTCGGACGTGCTTCTACCAGCCTCCGATTCTATTCCAAGGTCCTTTTTTCAATCTGAGTAGAATGAGGAGTTGTAGCGTGGTGTGATAAGAGAAAGAGGAGTAAGTGATGATTGTAGGATGTGAAGTTCGGGCCGGAGTCTCGGTCGGCGATGATGGCGGGTGTGAATGTGCTGGCGGACGCGGTGGCGGTGACGATGGGACCGAAGGGGCGGAACGTGATCATCGAGCAGTCCTGGGGCTCGCCGAAGATCACCAAGGACGGGGTGACGGTGGCCAAGGCCATCGACCTGCAGGACAAGTGGAAGAACATCGGCGCCAAGCTGGTGCAGGACGTGGCGAACAAGGCGAACGAGGAGGCCGGGGACGGGACGACCTGCGCCACCGTCCTCGCACGCGCCATCGCCAAGGAAGGCTTCGACAACATCTCCAAGGGCGCCAACCCCATCGCCATCCGCTCCGGCGTCATGAAGGGCGTAGACACGGTGGTGGAGAAGCTGAAGGCGATGAGCAAGCAGGTGACGACGCCCGAGGAGATCGCCCAGGTGGCCACCATCTCCGCCAACGGGGACAAGCATATCGGCCAGCTCATCTCCCAGGCCATGGAGAAGGTGGGCAAGGACGGCGTCATCACCGTCAAGGACGGCAAGACCCTCAAGGACGAGCTGGAGCTCATCGAGGGCCTCAAGTTCGACCGCGGCTACATCTCCCCCTACTTCATCAACCAGGCCAAGGGCGCCAAGGTCGTCTTCCAGAACTGCCTCGTCCTCCTCTGCGAGAAGAAGGTCTCCAACGTCAACGACATCGTCCCCGCCCTCGAGATCGCCAACAAGACCCGCAAGCCCATCATCATTATCGCCGAGGACGTGGACAACGAGGCCCTCGGCACCCTCGTCCTCAACCGCCTCAAGGTCGGCCTCCAGGTCGTCGCCGTCAAGGCTCCCGGCTTCGGCGACAACCGCAAGAACACCCTCAAGGTCTCCCACTCCATTGACTGAACTCAACAACTAAACTTACTGAGAGGGCATTGAGGACATGGCCATCGCAACCGGCGCCACCGTCTTCGGCGAGGAGGGCTCCACCATCAAACTGGAGGACGTGCTGCCCGAGGACCTGGGCGAGGTGGAGGAGGTGACGGTGACGAAGGACGACACCCTCATGCTCCGCGGCAAGGGCGCCCGCGTGGACGTGGACAAGCGCATCGAGCACATCGCGGACGAGATCGAGAACACGAGCAGCGAGTACGAGAAGGAGAAGCTGAACGAGCGTCTGGCCAAGCTGAGCAAGGGCGTGGCGGTGATCAAGGTGGGCGGCAGCAGCGAGGTGGAGGTGAACGAGAAGAAGGACCGCGTCAACGACGCCCTCTGCGCCACCAAGGCCGCCGTGGAGGAAGGCATCGTCCCCGGCGGCGGCGTCGCCCTCCTCCGCTGTCTCCCTGTCCTCGAGGACCTCAAGGCCGCCAACCGCGACGAGGAGATCGGCCTCACCATCGTCCGCAAGGCCATCCGCAAGCCCGCCGAGCAGATCGCCACCAACGCCGGCATGGACGGCACCGCGGTGGTGGAGAAGATCCTTCACTCCTCCGACGTCAACTACGGCCTCGACGCACTCACCGAGGAGTACGGCGACCTCATGAAGAAGGGCATCTGCGATCCTACCAAGGTTCCCTCCTCCTTCACTCTCTCCCTCCTTCCTATCTCATTCACTCCCCCACCAGACTCCTTGACGAGGAGATGGGTTTAGGTGATCCGAACGGCGCTGCAAGACGCGGCAGGCGTGGCCTCGTTGCTGTCCACAGCGGAGGCCGTTATCACCGAGATCCCCAAGGAGGAGCCCGCGGCCCCCGGCGGTGGCATGGGCGGCATGGGTGGCATGGGGGGAATGGGCGGGATGGGCGGCATGATGTAGGCTAATCTCAAGCTCAAGCCTTCCCAGCCAACTCATTCCTTCGCCTCTTTTCTCTTCTCTGCTATTACCTTACATCAGTTCTTGCGCTCTGCTGTCTTTGCGGGAGGAATCAAACGCTGATTTCTCCATTTCTCGAATTTTTCTATTGATATTTCAGTTGCCAATAGAGCATTCAGTCGTTCGCTAGTGTCTTGGCCGTTTTGCGTTCTCCAGAGAATATTGGATGTAAGTTTTGTTATGCGGAAAAAATATCGTCAAAAAATTACGGAGCAAATGAAAAATTACACAAATTTAAAACAGAAATTCACAATTATGCAAAATTAAGCAAAATGGTAAAAAACTTGGATTTAAAAAATCTGCAATAGTGCATAATTCAAGCAGCTATCAATGAAAACTCTTATACAAATATACTGGTACTACATGTTTTAGCGTTTTATAATTTAAATGAAGTAATTTGATACGTAAAAAGAAAGAAAAGGACATAAATGAGTGTAAATGAGCAGGAAAGTTAAGCCGCTATCGGCATCTCTGGAAAATTATATGGACTTATCATATCGGTGTGAACATGCAATTAAAAACCCTTGCATTTACAAATCCTTGTCACTAGCTAATCAGTTCTTGGAAAACTTCCAAAATTTAAGAAAATGAAAAATTCTTCCCATTAGAACGATCAACAGTTAGAACCACTAATAAACGCTCGAAAAACATTCTTCATAACAAATCCAATATTTCTACTTCAAATAGCTCCAATTAACGAACTTCTTATAAAGACCGATTTCTACCTGGTTTGATTGGCATTTGTTGACATTGCGAGTGCAAATGATTTAGAGTCAAGAGCAAGCAGAAATAAATATCGAGGGTTCATTTGTTCTATTTTTTGTTTTTTTGTTTTTAAATTATAAATTTCAAATGGATGTAATTTTTTGGCCAAAATATAAAATGAAGTTTGGCAACTAACAGCAGCCGGTCATTCGTTACTTTCTTTCAGACTAAGGGTTTCAACTTAGGGCCTTGACTTTGAAAGTTCACCTCTGACACAAGTTGAATGGAATGTCCTAAATAAAGTCAAAGGCAAAAATTAAATTCAAGGTATGCCGAATAGCTAAGATAGGCGCAAAGTGGAAAGGGAGAAATGATGAGATAAGGCAGGCGGTGGTGAAGAAGGAGGAAGAGGTGTATGGTGGATGGACAGCGTCGGCCTTGGCTCACGTGGGCGGACGAGGTCTAGACGCCCCACGCGATGGGATAGCGAAGGGCGACCGATTAGGACTCTCAAAGGTCCTCTCTTCATCCCGTAGTAAGCCGCTGAGATTGGGAGTAGAGGAGGGGGCATGAGGGAGAGGATGTAGACTTTGGGGCCAGCGTGGAATTTCAATAGGTCTTGGCCTCTTGGGGAAAGTAAGAGAGGGAGGGAGGGGGGAGGGACAGAGACAGAGACAGACTTTCCTTCCTTTCATGAGTGGCTCAAATGACCTTGTCAGACGGGAGCTGGTGGGCAGGGAAGGAGGGAGAGATTGAGGGGATGGAGAAAGGAGGGGAGGGGGCGAAGTTGGATTAACAATGAAGAAGGAGTGCTGGAGGGTTTGAGGCTTCCTTGGTTGGTTGAGGCTGTCACCGGTTCCTTCCTTCCATCCAGCCTCACCTTCACCTATCATCCAGGCGACCCCGGCCTTCCTTCCTCCCCCTCTCTCTACCCTCCCTCCCTCCCTTCCCCTCTCTTTCCTCCCAGCCCTCCTCCCTCCTTTTTCCCTCCCACCCCTCCTCCAGCGCTCCATCACCTCATTACACTGGCCAGGCAAGCCACGGACAGCCTCCTCAGCCCATCGACCCTTGCACTACTGGGCCAGGTTGCGACGGCGCCGAGAGTGAGGGAGTGGAGGAGTGGAGGGAGGGAGGGAGACCCCCTACCCCACTCACACCTGGCCTCTTCTCCTCCCCCTCCCCATGACCCCATCACCCTCCCGCTTCTCCCTCACCCTTCTCCTCTTCGCCGCCTGCTACATCCCCCTCTCCCTCTCCGTCCCCGTCACCCGCCGTCTGCTCAGAGAGGCGGACGCTGAGCTGGTCGAGGACGGAGTTCGGGCTCGCGACCTTCCTCTTCTCCTCGGACTGCCCCCTCGCCATCCGCACTACAGACCCCATCTTCGACGCCACCATCACCGCAACCTCCTCTGGCTCAAGGATGCTCTGGTTCGCCCTCCTTCCCCTACCCCGCCTTCCTCCTTTCACTCCGACCGGTTTCGCCCGCCCAAAAAAGTCTACGCCGCTTCAAGGACACCCAGTCCTTCATTCCAACCTCTTACTCTGCCACCAGACTTCCGCTTTTTCCTCTTCTCCTTTTTCTACCCTCTTCATTCATCCTCTTCATCCTACTATACATCATCTATGTGTCTCAATTCTCTTTTTGCTTTGTTTTTAAATTTGTATGCATGAATTTCGCTTGGATAGAAATTGTTTGACTCATTACACCATGTTTTGAATCAATTTTTTGGCAACGGTCCGACAATTGCGAAAGTAGGTCAGACGTTCGGAAGATTCTGGCGCGTTCCTGGCGCATCATCTTGGAGTCTATTCTTGAGGCGAGTGAAAGAAAAGTGATTGAAGGTGTATCTGCGAGAGTTTGGGTACCTCATGGAGTCTCCTCTGCGAACGGAGGAAGTCTGGGCCGCGCTGGCCGAGTTCCAAGATGTCCCTTCTTTTACGACTGTCTTTAGGATTGTTGTGTAAGGGGAGAAGGGTTGCAGGTGGCAGGCCTGAAGCAAACGGGGCGCCTCGATCGCTCTACACTCAAGGCTATGCGTCAGCCCCGCTGCGGCAACGCTGACTTTCCTCTCCCTACTTCCAATCACTCACACCACAATCGCAGCAAACGCTTCGGTCCATTTATTATTCGAGGCTGAAGATTAAAAGACGAAAGAAATGATTGTAGCTCAAGTGAGCCGCTGGGATGAGGTGGATGAGACGGGAACGCTGAAGCTGCGTTGGTTCATAGAGAAGTACACGAAAGACATTCCTCAGGACGATGTCCGGTTGCCAGCCTTTTCCCTTTCTTTGCTTCAGCTGTGAGCTAAGACTTGAAAGTGTTTAGGGCGACAGTTCGGCAGGCCTTCGAGCTGTGGTCGCGGCAGGTGAGCATCCCCTCCATGCGCAGCGTCAGTCTCAGCTTCTCCGAAGGCCTCGACTCTGCCTCCTCCGATATCAACATCCTTTGGGCCTCCGGTGCACCTGCCCTTCCAAACTCATCTACCAGCACACTCCTATGGTCTTGAGGGGATCACGGAGATGCATACCCATTCGACGGGGCTGGGAACCAGACTAACATTCTTGCCCACACCTTCTATCCCAACTATGCTCAACGCGGCACCCTCAACGGCGACATTCACTTCGACGAGCACGAGCGATGGACCCTGGACGGAGACTCAAAGTCCCTTCACACTCCACCCTCCTCTCCCACCTCCTTCACTGGCTGGATTGCAGGGACGGAGTTCACTTCCCCTACGTTCTGGTGCACGAAATAGGACATGCCCTGGGCCTCGGTCACAGCAAGCGTCAAGAGGCCGTTATGAACCCCATCTACAAGAAGTTCTCCCTCGATTCGGTCCTGCTCGACCTGGATGACAAGTGCGCCATGCACTGGAACTATGGTCACCCCAACTATCCTCATTTTTACCTGCCAATCTTATAAATAAAGATTTTAGTGGGGCCGTCCAATACTTGCCTCTTTGTCTGGCTCATGGTGGAGCTGCTTCCCCGAGCACGCGACTCCAAGGCCAACCCTGACATCGCTTCCGGTTCATCCCCTTCTCCAATGTTTTCTTTCATTCACGCCAATCACCGTTCACATTGCAGTAATGAACATAGACGGAGACGAGGGGAGTCCCAATGACATTTGGGCTGAGCGAACGCTTCAGGATCGACTCGACCGCACCCTTCACAGCCTCAAAAGTACTCTTCTCTCCCTGCCTCTCATTTATTTTAGGCCTCTTTTCATCTTCCGCGGCAGCTGATTGAAGGGGAATGCGTTGAGGTGCTCAGATCCCGCAGTGTGCGCAGACGAACGACGTGCAGGACCACTATGAGGTTCTGCTGGAGGAGCAGCTGTCCTTCAGTCCCGAGAGCGCCCGTCAGTTCGGCCCCGTGGTCTGCAACTTCCTGGAGGGCCTCTCCCGCTTCTCCTCCAACCTCCTACACTCCTCCTCCCCTCCCCAAACCTCCGACCATCCCTCCCATCCCCATCGACGGCGCAGACGCAGAGCTGCCGCCCATCCCCGCAACACCCGGCTCCGCAGCGTTCACGCCTGGCCCAAAGCTGTGGCTGCCACTCTTCTGGAGGATGACTTTGGCCTGGCTGGTCGAAGGAAAGGGCGAAGGAGACGTGCCGTGGCTCAGCCGACCGCCCTCTACGACAAGGCCTATTTCGACCAGAACTTCTTCCGCAAACTCATTCGCATTCTCGCCACCTCGCCTGCCAAACACTCCCCTCCTAGGGATTAGCCTTATTCTCAGCCCATTTTATTTGCCCCTATTATTGGTGAACTGGCTTTGGCGATTCTTCGGGTACAGCTTTCCTACAATTGTTGTTTTTCAATTAGGCTCCATTCGTTATAACTCCAGTGCTTCACAGGCATTCCGGTGATAGAGCTGTCGACATACAAGGTCTTCTGCAGCTCACGTGATTTTTCTGTGGCATTGTGCAATGTGCTTCCGAATTGATCATGTTCATATTTTCTCAAATCATTTGAAATTGACAGACTCTCGAACAAAAAACTGATCTTGAGAAATAGAACGAAATGCGCATGGCAAGCATCACTAGGGGGCATTTGCACTTGCTGTGAAATAATAATTGTATTTTAGCATCATGCTGCGATTCAAAAACGAAGAAGAGAACATGCCTTAGCCTTTAGCTTATTGTTGAAGGACCATCCTTCCCCAGACGCTTCGCAGCTGTTTAGTAAACCAGTTGTAGCAGATTGAGGCGGTATTTGGATATATCTGGGCTATCTTGATGGTCATATGTGAGGAGTAGGCCGAAATGGAAGAGTTAAGGATAGTGGTAGGGGTATGGGAAGGTGGATGTACCGTAGCGCTGTGTCCATTCCGAGTGCCTGCATCTCTTCCTCTGGAACCCAGGCGAAGAACTCCCGTTCTCCCTGCGCCAGCACGTGAAGCTTCCTCCCTCCCTCTCTACCCTCCCACACCACTCCTTCCCCACCTCACCGCTCCCTTCCATCCCTTCCTCCAACCTCCATTTTACTCCAACCACTCCAATATCGCAAGGGTTGAGCTTGAAAGGCGGCAGGCAGGGCAGAAAGGATGACGAGAATGGAGGACGTGGGGGAGGAGGTTGGGCCTCTGATGCGTCTGGCCGCCTCCGCCCTGGCCAGGAACCCGTCGGCAGAGCTCAAGCTCACCCGCCTTCCACCCCCCACACCGCCCCTCCTCGACTCCAGCGACCTCTCCAACTCCTCCTCCTCCTCCGCAAACCCCATGGACTGGGAGGCGGAGGCGAGGGGCGGGGAGAGCCTGGAGTGGTCTGAGTCCGCCGCCCTCCCCCCGCCCTGCTCCCAGGCCCTCTTCGACTCCATCCGGGAGGAGGCGGAGTCCTTGGACGAGCCCCTGGAGCCGGAGGCCCTGAACACCTTCCTGGACGGAGCCCGCTTCCCCCTGGAGTCCCTCAACCTGGAGGGCTGCGCGGGCCTCAGTGACGAGAAGCTCGCCGGCCTCCTCAATGCCCAACGGCGCAGTCTTCGCTCCCTCAACATCTCCGCCTGCGATCGACTCTCACACAGACTCTCCGGACAACTGCGCCGACTCCGTCTACCCCGCCTCCACAGCCTCACCATCGGATACTCTAACTCCGTCCTCGGCTCCTGGTTCCACCACGGCCTCCTACCCGACTCCGACTACAACCCCGACCTTTTCGACGGCCTCCTGCACAGCCTCATGGCCGAGGACCCACACACCTGCCTCTCCTCCTCCTCATCCACCCTACTCACAGCTTCCTCCGCCGCCAACCCGACCACCTCCACCCACGACGGCTGCCGCAGTCTCTCCGTCTCCGAGATGCCCGGCCCCTCCTCCGCCGGCGAGGGACCCAGCTCCTCCAGTCGCCAGGAGCAGCAGGGCAGCGAGCAGGACGAACCGACCTGGACGGACCTCTCCTACGCATCCTCCAGCTTCACACAGCCCGATCAAACCCTACACTCTTCCTTCAACGAGGAGGAGGCCGAGGAGGTACCCGACGAGGACATCACCGACACTCACTCATACCCACAGCACCTCGCCACCTTCCATCGCATGCTCTCACACTACCAGAAGCAAGGCTTCCCACAGCCACGACCCAGTTCGCCCTTTCCCTATTGCACTTTTATCTGCCTTTATACTGATTGATTGACAGAACAAGAAGCGGGGATGAGTCCGCCCATCACAGCCATCTGCCCCAACCTTCGAAGCCTCATTTGCTACGGATTTAGCCTGGAGGAGAACCAGCACTTCAAGGACTCTGTGCCCAATGTCCTAAGGTACTCTTTCGGTTTGCTCGGTTTATTGCCGTGAAAACATGAAATAATTTGATTAATCGGTTTCAACCATAAAAACAGGTTCTTACGATTCAAACAGAAAAAATAAAAATGGATGAATCCCGCAGATCAGTTTATCATAGAATCTATTTGATCAATGATTCAAGGGACTGATTCAGTAGCTGATTCTGTGAAATGAATCAGTGCTCACTTTATATTTAGTTTTGTACCTTTATGTTCACTTCCTGATAATCTAGACACGAAGACCGAAATGGGAGAAATTGCCAGGAACCTATTGAGTCCAGTGAAGGAAGTGGCGCACCTTGACCTGTCCCACTGGGAGGGCATCGAGGACGGGCGCTTCCTCCGCCCCCACTCCAGCCACCTCGTCTCCCTCATCCTCTACAACGTCCCCAACCTCTACTCCGCCATCGACACCATCGCCGAGCTCAAGCACCTCGTCACCCTCGACCTCTCACAGGGCAAGCGCGACTCCGGCATCTACCCGCGCCCCGTGGCCACCCTCAGCAAACTCGTCGCCTGCCTCCCCGACCTCCGCTACCTCGACATCTCCACCACCAACCTCGCCAGTCCCCCCGCCAGCGACGACGAGGGACCCCCGGCACCCGGCCCCATACCCTCCGACATACCCGGCCTACGCGCCCTACAGCACCCTCTACACTTCCTCGGCCTCTACAATTGCGACGCCGCCGCTCGCTACCCCAATCTACCTGCCCTTCGAGTAACTCTTACACCCCTTTCGCCTTCTCTTACCTCACCTTGACTCTTTCTAGGTAACGGGTGATGCGAATGAAGCTCAAGTGCTGCTGGCTCTGGAGACGTACCTGGATCGGCAGGAGCTCCTTCGAGATGGTAAGCGGGAGGGGTGGAGGTGAGAAGGGGGCGGTGATGTAAGTGATGTTGTAGTTCTGAACGAGGTGTACACGGTGTACCGGTTCGGTGGGCAGGACGCGGCGGAGGGTGTGGAGCAGACGCGGGCGCTGCATCTGGTGCTGGAGGCGATGCGACGGTACCTGAGCGACGCGACGACGCAGATCGCGGGCTCCGCCTCCCTCTTCTACATCATCAAGCCGGTGGAGATGCGGGCGGGGACGCGGCAGAAGGTCGTGCGCACGCTCCTGTCCGGGATGGAGGAGCACATGGAGGAGCAGGTCATGGTCCGCAACTGCTGCCTCAGCCTGTGCCAGGTGGACATCCCGGGGGACGTCCTGTTCGACTACCAGCGGGCAGCCCGCCTCCTCATCGCCGCCGTCAACAGCCCCGGCATCGACGACATGACGCAGAAGGTGGTGGTGTACCTGCTGAACTCGATGGCGTGCCACGTGGAGGGGGAGCAGAAGAGCCAGGTGGGCTCGATGGGGGCGGTGGAGTCGGTGCTGAAGCAGATCAGCCGGCGGGTGGAGGAGGGCAACTGCGACGAGGTGATGGAGGTGGCCTGGTCCTTCCTCTGGAACATCACGGACGAGACGCCGGGGAACTGCGAGCGCTTCCTCCGCGCCGCCGGCCTCCAGCTCTTCCACTCCGCCTACCTCAAGTTCCCCGGCCAGAAGGAGCTGGTGCGGAACATGATGGGCCTCATGGGCAACATCGCCGAGGTCGCCGAACAGCGCGCCTTCCTCCGCCAGCCCGACTACATACGCATCTTCCTCGAGCTTCTCGGCAACCTCAGCGACGGCATCGAGATCAGCTACAACTCCGCCGGCGTCCTCGCCCACATCCTCTCCGAACCCTCCGCCTGGCAGTGGGAGGAGGAGGAGGGCCTCTCCAGGGAGGCCGTCGGAGCCGCCGTCGTCCAAGCCACCAAGGCCTGGAACCTCCGCCAGAAGCGCTTCATCAACTACCGCTCCTTCGGCCCCATCCTTCGTCTCCTGCGCCTGGACTCCTCCTCCACCTGCCCTGCCTCCCTCCACTGGGGCGTCTGGGCTCTGGCCAACCTGACGACGGTGGACGGGGCGAAGTACTGCGAGTTCGTCCGACGCGAGGGCGGCGAGGAGCTCCTCCAGGCCATCGCCGCCTCCAAACACTCACCCCTCGTACCCGACGACGTCAAGGCTCTCGCCAACATCGTCCTTCACAACATCTTCCTCTGGTTATTTCCTCCTCCTCTGCTCCTTTGCTCTCCCACAATCCCCTTCTACTGGCCAGGAGTCGCAATGAGCTGCCAACGCTGGAGTCGGACGACCAGACAGAGGAGGACATGGAGGAGGTCTAGTCCCTCTTCCCTCCCCCACTCCACCCCCAAACTCTCTCCGCCTTCCTCCGCAAGCCGTGATACTGTGATGCTTCGTCGCTTCTTTCCCTCCGCCTAGCCAGCCGTATCTTTTGTTCGGAGTTTGGGCAGAATTTTATCTGGCTCTATGCCTTCATTGACAGCTGGGCCATGGTTGGTAGTGGAGGGAGGCCCCTTGCACTTTCTTTCCCTGCTACCCCGCGCTTGCTTTCCCAGTATGCTCCTTCCGGATTTCTTCATCTTTCTGTACAACTCATCCCTTCTTTGCCAGTGCTACTACGTCAGTCTGCATTTTGACCTTCGACGCTAAGTTTAGTTCTGGCCATGTATAGTTTTCACAGCTCTGGCTCCCTTCTTCCTGTCTTCTTCGGGAAAATGACTTTTATCACCTCCTCATTCTATCCTCTAAATACCCAAAAACAACAAAAACAAACACACCCCACATTATAAATCTAATAAATAAAAATTTAATATAAAAAAAAAAAATAAAAAAAAAAAAAATAAAAAAAAAAAAATATCAAAACACAACTATACCACAATATAAAATCAAAAAAATAATTAAAAAACAAAATAACAAAAAAAAAAAACACCAACCCCAAAAACAAAAAAAAAACAAAAACACAACCAACCCAACAACAACCAAACCCCCCCCCCCCCCCCCCCCCCCCCCCCCCCACCCCCCACACCCCCTCTCCCCACTCTCCTTCACCTTCTCCTCCATGCCTGTCACCATTACATCACTATAGTCTGGACCTCTAATGAGGAGGAGTGGGAAACCCGGTGGGCAGCTGATAGGAGGCTGGGTGTAAGTAGAGATGGAGGAGGAAGGACAGAAGGCGTTCAGACCATTTTCACGGATGAGGTCGCCCACCTGGAAAGGGGACGGCTAAGGCGACAGGAAGAGATTGGAGGAATGAATGAAGGACGCCGTCGATGGCTTCGGAAACAGTGAATCCTTGTAGAGTGCCGTCCTCCTGGCGTTCTCGGAAGACGCGGATGGCCCTGATCAGCAGCTCCGAGTCCGCTCCCGGGAACGCTGCCTTCAGCCCGTTCACCAGCCGATCGAACACCGTCAGCGACATGCTCTCTTCTTGCACTTCTTCTTTCTCTTCCTCAAATACCCTATTTCACTCAGCTTCAACCTAAAGTAGATTCCATCGCTCCTTGAGCTGATAAAGTATAGTAGAAAAGAGGTGGCGCGAAAATGCGGCAAATGCGCGCGGGAGCAGGACAGAGCGTGTCGAGAACCGCGCACACTCAGCCTCAAGTGTGAAATGGACTCAAATGGAGACGCAGAACTGCGCAAATGGCCTCGTGCCAATTGGACGCCCAGCAGGAGTCAGTTTTCGAAAAGTTCATTTGGAAGAAAGTGAATCAAGCTGTTGGGGGTAGGATGTCGTCTCTGGAAGAAGCAGCGCGGGCTCGAAAGGAGCGGCTGGCGGCGATGAAGCGGCGGACGGAGGGCGTGGCGGAAGAGGAGAGCCCAGAGCAGCCCACCGACGACGCCCAGCCCAGCCCTGCCAAGGCCAAGTTCCGCAGCTACGAGCCTCTGGACGACAAGACCAAGGAGACTGCCCTGACAGTAAGTAGGAGTAGGAGGTGAGTGGAAAGTGAAATGAGGTGTGTGTGGATGAAGGTGGGAGGGGCGGAGCCGGGAGTGCTGGAGACGGCGATCTCGGATCAGTTGGCGGCGAGCAAGGACCTGACGCGGGTGGAGAACATCGACCTCACCCTCCTCGCCCCGCGCAAGATCGACTGGGACCTCAAGCGGGACGTGGAGAAGAAGCTGGACAAGCTGGAGCGCAAGACTCAGCGCATCATCGCCGAGCTCATCCGTTCCTTCTTGGTCTTTGACAGATGAAAGAGATAAAGTAGGGCTGTGAATGAAGGGGAGCGGCTGGCGGAAGGGAAGACGTCGGACCTGCTGTCGGAGGTGCGGCTGGAGACGCGGGAGTCGGAGATCAGGAGAGACGCCAACCTCTCCGACGACGATGACGACAACTGATCTACTTTCACTATCCTCTTTTACACCTTCCTGCACCTATTCACTTTTATTCACTGTCTATACAACAAGAAAAAAACAATAGAAAATCAAAGGCTTGAACAAGTTAATTGATAAAAATAACCTTTTCCAGAAAATCGAGAAAGTTTTGGGGATCATGGCAATTTTTTAACCAAAAGTAATATAAAAGATATAAAGAAAAATACAATGAAGCTGACAGTGGAAATGAAGATAGCCATGAGATATCGGCTGCTTTGTTCCTGTTCTAGACATGTCTGCGTATTTGTTCCTCCACGGTCCTCGTGTCGAAACTTTGACTTAATTGGCTCATGTCTCTACGCTTCTTTTTACGGCAAGTTATTCGTTTTATTTCTTACTTATCGTTCAAAGGATTTTTAGCCTTGGCTAATTTGGTACTAATTTTAAGTTTCTTAAATTATGTTTCATTAATTTTTGGAATGATTTTTACAGTGACCATGCGTTAGCGTTGTATTACAAATTTTCATTTTTTAAAAGCATTCAAGATAGATTTAGGGAGAAACGTAGCTTAGTTTCCTCAATCTGTATTGGCCAGCATCCTGCTTTTATCAAAAACCGTTTGGTTTTAAATCAAAATTTCATTGTCAAAATCGAATGCTTATTACAATGTAGGTTAGTAATTTCTCCAATTAATGATTCACCGTTTTCGGTAAATACTACTGCTCGAAGGACCTAATTATCGAGTATCTTATGCTGCACATAGACGTACAACCTCTAAAAAAAGTTCAAACGCGCTTTTGGTGCATCGGGAGTAAGTTTTATAAGTTTTTATCATACAATTATGTTTTGGGTTGTGGTGCTTCTCTGATCTTCTAAGATTTCTAAAATGAGAAACCCGAAAAGCTTAAGAGAACTCAGATGGACTGAAGAGAAAGAAGTGTGGGAAATATGAGGGACAGGGTCGGATATCGAGTGGTAGAGGCAATTAAGAAGCATCCGAGCAACTGCGCCATTACGCTACTTCACGCCAGGGCTTATTATCCCTGGGCCTAGCTGAGCGAAGCTTCATGCTGAGGATCTAGAGTCGTTCATGAAGTTTCTCCTGCGCCAACTTTGGCGAAGGCCTTGGCGAGAGCGCATCGTGTTCCTACCCTTCCTACTCCTTCCTCTCTCCATTACTCTAACTCACCTTTCCTCACTCTCCTCTCCCCTCTGGCTCTTCCAATCAAAGCTGCTGCTTCAAGCTCCGACATTCAGGGAAGCAACCTGGTACACCGTCCCAGGTACTCCAGTCATTTACGTTGTTAAGAGGCGTTTTTAGCCAGAGGGAAGAGTCCTAGAAAAGGCAGCGGACCTAATTTTTCTGACCCCCTTTTTATTCCAGAATCTAAGTCCACGATGGCTTGGCCCAACGGCTCAGGCTTCAAATCTTTGCTCTTTTTGCGCTCCAGTAGCGGATATTTTTCTAAGAGGTCGCAAAATGACCTGATTTCGGGTTTCAATGAAGGAGGCGAAGTTTTGAGTGAGCCGGCGGTTAAACAGGAGTTTGGGTTGACGCTTCGGAGCCAAGAGCTGAGTCCGCAATCTCAATCCTTTGCCCTCTCCATCAAAGTGTAGGAAATATAACTGCTACCATTGACAGTAATAGTTCCAGTGGAACTCCACGATCGGAAAACCTCTTCCCCCTTTTCGGGAACGTTTCACAATTTCTTCTGTTGGTTGATCGCAAAAGTCATCCAAAATGTTCAGATTTGTTTGCAAATACTTTGAGTTAGCTTCAAATCATTGAATTGGGCTGGCGCGAACAGAGCGTTAGCGAAGTGTCAGCGCCCAGCCCCTCTTTTCGACCCAGGTGTACGTTTTCGGGGTTATTGCTAGATCTTAAAATTGATAAGGATTTTGTGCTTCATAGAAACGTCCAATCGTTCTGATTCTTTTTGCATTGGAAAAAGCATCATCGAATTGACCGAAACTCGCGAGAAATCATCAAAAATTGGCAGAATTCGTGAGAAAATCACTCAAAACCATTTGTCCGAACTCCTCCTCCTCCTTCTCCTTCTCCTTCTCCTTCTCCTTCTCCTTCTCCTTCTCCTTCTCCTTCTCCTTCTCCTTCTCCTTCTCCTTCTCCTTCTCCTTCTCCTTCTCCTTCTCCTTCTCCTTCTCCTTCTCCTTCTCCTTCTCCTTCTCCTTCTCCTTCTCCTTCTCCTTCTCCTTCTCCTTCTCCTTCTTCTTCTTCTCCGCATCTATTCAATTATTCAATAGTAGGTATTCATTTCTTCCCCCACTCACCCCCCCTCCCCGGGTCCTTGGGCCTCATGTATCGATTTTTATTCATAAGTCTTCAGTTAAACAACGCTCTATATGCACCTGTGGTGTAGTGGTCTAAGCGATTAAACAACTGGTTGAAACTGGGAGGTTCGAATCCTTCTTGGGCAATCATTTTTATTTTGCAAATTTTAAGTTGAGAAAACAACTGATACCATCGGCAGGTCAAAATTAGATCTTTTTTCTCCCAAAAATCGCTTGCCCTAAGTATAAATCCTGAAAATTTCACAAAAATATGTTAGTTTGCCAATAAATTTGAATTGTATTTTTGATTTTCGAATCGTTTCTTTTCATTATATTTTTCAAATAAGTTTGTTTTTCATTTATTATTTATTTTTTATCCAATAATATCTTAATATATTTTCGATTCTTTTTTATGTTTGTTATATTTTTAATGAGTTTATTTTTATTTATTTATTTTTTATATATTATAAAATAATGTAAAATTGTATTTATACATTTTATACTATATTAAAAGTGGAAGAAATAACTGGTACCATCGGCAAGCCAAATGTGGGTCTCTTTTCTCCAAATGTTGTAATTGCCTCGAGCAAAAAGTCAAGGAAATACATCTACTACTAGTGGAATCTGCTGCGTCATCTGCATTTTGTTTTTGGGCGCGCATGGAAAGAGACACTGAACTGCGCGCCAAAAACAAAATGCAACTGTCCAAGCAGCAGATTCCACTAGTAGTATATGTATTTCCTTGACATTTTGCTCGAGGCAATTACAACATTTGGAGAAAAGAGACCCACATTTGGCTTGCCGATGGTACCAGTTATTTCTTCCACTTTTAATATAGTAGTATTCACATTATGCTTAGTAATCGCCATGGGCTAACCAAAGTTCAATCTATTTGTTGCATAGCGCAACGCACTAAATAGTTCTGAAATCTGCTGTTTGACAGGTGCAATTGGTTTTGACGTGCAAAATGCAGCTGTAAGTGTTTTTCTTTTACATTGAATTCAGGGTTATCGATTTACGAAGGAAAGAAATTCATATTTGGCTTGCGGATGGTTCCATTTGTTTAGGTTTTGCCACTTTTACTTGTCGCAATGAGACAATCAATTGACCCCCCCGTTGAGATGCACAGTTGGAAATGCAAAGAGAGTTAAGGATCTTGTGTGCGATAGGATAATTGTGGGTGCGTGACCCCCTGCTGAGCAGCGCTGACTATAAAAGCTGCTCAGATCATCAGTTGGCAGAAATGCAGAAGAAAAATTCGGAAAGAAGAAAATCAAGCCTCAACATCGCCGCCAACGACCCTGGCCCCAGGCGACGGGGCCTTTTGAGATTGGCCGGTCTGGGGAACATGTGGCGTTCGGTGTCCTGACCAGCTCTCCTTGCCAACAACAGGCCAGCTCTTCATTTCCCTTTAGGGCCTTGCTTACTAGCTCAGCAGTTTGGCGGGGGGTATATGGGCATGGCGGGTTTTGGGTTGGGTTGGGTATATAAATAACCAATGCGTCCAGGGGGGATTTTCGTGGGAGGCTCAAAATTGGCAAGTCGATGAGGAGGGGTTCACGGTGTAAGTCGCGCAATGAAGTCAACTGAGCGTGCATCCGATGCTGGCGCGGGAAATGCGTATTGGCGCGCCCAACCTGGGCCCTCTGCAAAGTGATGGTGTCAATCATAGGCTCTGGCTGCGGTCACCCTCTTGGCATGCCTGCCGGGCGCACAATCCCTCCTCTTTATATTGGGCTTTTAGCAATCAATTTTATGTTTCAAAATTCTAAATTAGTTTTCAATATTTCTAATAGTGTCACAGTCAGTATTAGTTTGAATTTGTGCTCAATATCCAACTGTTTGCAACTGTTCGGGAATCTCCATCACCCTCAGCGACCCTGGCCCTTCGCCGTTAGATGTGAGTGGTATTCGGTGGCCAGAGCAGTTCGCCGGAATCCCCTTTGCCGCCAATGACCCTTTCATCACTTTTTATTTTCCTTTTTATTTAGCTTCATCATTGCCATAAAGGCTTTTTTATGGCCATAAAGGTATTCTTGAGGCCATAAAGGCCTTTTTTAACTCTAGCGCGTTGCCCAGTGGTGGGCCAAAGTCCAGAAAGGGTTGTGGCTCAGTTGACGTAAAGGTGGGCCAAAGTCCATCAAAGGTTGTGTGGCTCAGTTGACGTAAAGGTGGACCAAAGTCCATCAAAGGTTGTGTGGCCCAGTTGTCGTGAAGGTGGGCCAAAGTCCATCAAAGGTTGTGGCCCAGTTGTCGTAAAGGTGGTCCAAAGTCCAAAGTTGCTGACCCAGTTGACGTAAAGGTGGTCCAAAGTCCAAAGTTGCTGACCCAGTTGACGTAAAGGTGGTCCAAATTCCAAAGTTTTTGGCCCAGTTGACGTAAAGGTGGTCCAAAGTCCAAAGTTTCTGGCCCAGTTGATGTAATGGTGGGCCAAAGTCCAACAAAGGTTTTGGCCCAGTTGACGTAAAGGTGGGCCAAAGTCCAGCAAGGCCTAATCGATATTGCCCCCCCTCAAGAATTTGGCCCCCTCCCTCAAGAATTTGCCCCCCTCAAGATATTGGCCTCCCCCAAGAGGTGAATTTTTTTATTGGCTTAAATTACTTCTCTTTACACATCTCGAAATTTAAACTCAAGGAATTTGTACATAAATAACTCTATACATTTTCTAAACATAGTTAGTCTATACCGAGTTAGTCGCGCGCATGCCTACCAGGAGTAGGGGCTCGTCCCCTACCAGGAGTACATTTATAGATACCAACTGAAGAGCTTTGACGCATGCTGGTCCTCGACGAGGTCATGTGTGTGGCAGTTAATACCAAGTACTTTATGACTTTATGACCTTAGCAAAAGTACCCTTTATTATAACATAGGAAGAATCTGGAGGTTGATTAAGAAACGCCTCAGTATTTCTTTGTGTCCTTTCCGGTGTAACTTAACATCTAAGGACACAGGCGGATTGGTAAAATGTTTACTTTTGTCTTATACCCATAATGTTGGGAAACCATTGTTAAATAACAAATTTTGTTAGTTGAACTCACAAAAACTCAAGTTTTCACAAAATTTTCGCAAATTTTCGACCACCTCTCACGTTTGGTGCTGTTGGAGCTCATCTCTGCACATTTTTGGAATTTAATAAAAATTTAATAACATTTTTTTAGATTCTGCATCAAAAAGGGGTCCGAAAATTGAGGTCCACCCTATTTTAACTCCTCTAAGAAAACGCCTCTTAAAAATGAAAGGTGCAAATATGTTTGAAAAGTTAAGGGACGAATGGGAGTGCTTCTGTGGTCTCCGTTCATTCCGCATTCTTCAGTCCCATCGCTGACGTGATCACTATCGTCGTCCTATCCGACATTGTTATGCAGATGAAGAAGAACCGATGGCCATTCGCTCACCATGCTGCTTACTACAATCATCAGGTAACTTGCTCAATGATAGTAGCAGTGAAACTCAAAGCCAGCATGTCTTGAAGAGACAATTGATGGAGGTACAAGAGTGCCTGTTTCGGACGAGAAACCTAGTGGATTGTCCTGTAAATGCCAGCAAAGTCCCAAGGGCTCTTACTCTTTTTCGAAACAATTCTGCATTTTATCCTCACTCGGTTAGCCCATCCTCCTACCTTGGCAGAAAGACAGAAAATGAAGAGTAAGGTGCCACCGCCTTGGCTACTCCCTGTTCACCACAACGCCCGTCTGCTAAAGGAGAGAAAGATGAAACAAGGGAAGATGGCTCTGTGCATGAAAGTGCTCCACGGAAAAGTCAATTGGCTGCTCCTCACACAAGCCTTTGAATATTATCGGATTCAAGGTGAGGCCGTAAGAAAGCTTCTCTTGAATAATGAGCGGTCATATAAACACTAGGTGTTGAAAAGATAATGGTGAAGCTGCGAAAGGAGTCGGTGCCCCAACATGTGCTGGACATCCTAGCCTACTACGAAGCGGAAGGCTTGGTGCTGGTGAAGCCGTGGAATACGAAGCTGGGCTTCTGCCAGAGAGAGGATGAGAAATTCTGCCAGCTGGCTCAGATCCACGACTGCCTCCTCAGCGCCGCCTTCCTCTACAAATACGTCGCTGTTGTGGATTACGATGAGCTTATCCTACCGCATAATGCTTCTACAATTCCCTCTTTTATCGACTCCATTGATAGGTTCACTACTTACGCCACACTTCCTCATTCCTTCTAACATAGATAAAGGCTTTTATAATATATAATGCTGCTACATACAATCCACTCTACAAAAGAGGATTTTGAAGACATGGAAATAAGGAACTGTATGGATCGTTTACATTTGTGGCCCGATACCACACGATAGGAAAGTTGAGTGAAGGTGATTTGGCTTGGCCAGCTGAAAGCTCTGAGAATAACCAGCTTGCTGACTTCCTTCGAATACGCAACCCTTGGCTCGTTAGCACTGCTCTTCTTCACTGTACAGGGAGGCTATCACTTGTGGTTCTAGACATGGCGGAACATGAGCGTGCGATACATCAGCCGAGGCTATTCTCCAAAAACCATCGTCAAACCGGAGGCCGTGAAGAAGATGTGGGTCCACTTTGTTCACGACCACCATTCTGGCTATAAAACCTATAATGTTCCCACTCATTTGGGTTACTCTTGCTGTTTCGCAGATTTTTGGCATGTTTCCGCTAAATTCTGCAACTGTTCAGGTCATTTTGTGCATTTCAAAAGCGTGGCAGACTGGAGTTTCGCCAAGCAGACCTTTCGACAAACCAACTACACCTTCAGCCCACTATCTTCTTTGGAAACGATGCTGGCAGAGGAAACCCTGGCGGCTATGACGCATAGCATTGGGCGAATTCTTGCACTCCAAAAACATCTACGTCGATAAAAATTGACGGAAACTGCCCATTCCTGAACGTTTAACGCTGATTCGAATTAGTGATCTTCATGCGTTTCCTGCCGATCACCCATCGTTGCTTGTCTTTCTGCTCAAGATCCTCGAATTTAGACGGCTTCTTCCTCGATTAAAGATTCGCGCTGAAAGAATTGTCCGAAATCGATGCAAACGGCGGAAAGCGCAGGGTAGTGGTAAAAAGGTGGGTGGATGGTGGGTGGATGAGTGGGAGTCGTTAACGAATATGGGGGTAGCGGAATTGATTCCTAACGAGGCATCGTTAAGGCCGAGGGTCCCTTGCCCTGGCTCGTATGACACGCGAGGATCGGCGATGGCCCCAACCACATTCACCACCAACACACTCACCACCACACCACCACACCCACTCACACTAATTCCCTCTCCACCATTCGCCTAGCTTCATCCTCTGCCTCTCCCGCTTCATCCGCGCTTCCACTGCACTCCTCAACTCCCCTCTTCAAGGTTCCTATTCCTATCCATTTCAACCTCTTCGGCTCATTCTCTTCATTTGCTATTTACTTGTTCTCTTCGCTGGCAAGAAATATTAGATTTCTGCTTGATATTGACGCTTTCTTTAAATTTCATTTCACCATGTTTGCGTTGAGCTCTTCGTTTTTTGTTAAATCTGAAACCTGTAGGTTTCCCACAGTTGGGGTGGTTATTCATCGCTAAGGCTTTTTTCCTTCAAAGTTCAATTTCTGCCATCTGTCAAGACAGTAGGAACATAACATCTGTGGTAATATTCTCCATTTTCAAGGACATTCTTTCACAAAAGGTCATGTAGGAAAGTATAGGATGCTTGGTATCGCTGCTGCAGTGATTCAAAGAAATCTTTTCTCTCCTCTTTGCATAATGAGGGTAGGATAGAAGGCGGAGTAGTGAGAGGTGTTGAGGAGCGGTGAAAGAGAGTCTGGGAATGTGAACTTGAGCATGGGGTGTGCGTGGGAGGTTTTGAGATGGAAGGGGAGTGGAAGGAAGGGGAAAGGGGCGTATGGCGACGGCCCCGACCAACTTTTATTGCTTTATGTCTCTTGTCGGGCGAGTCCTTTCAAGTTTGGGCACGAAGGGATGGATGGAGTCACTCGGCCTCTCCACCTTCACTCCATCCAGCCTATGGGTAGGACTAGCTGGTTGGATGAAAGGAAGAAGGGCGAGCGGCTAGGAAGCAAAGCAGAAGGAGCAGCTGGGTCTGGAATTGGTGGGGACGGGAGGGGCTAGCGGAGATCCCGCTGGGGCCTGGCTTTTACGAGGGAGCAGCGTATGGCGCCGAGGTGTGGCCAAACAAAGCCCCAGCCTCCCTCCCTCCGTCCTCTCCTTCCTCGCACAGGTGCAATGCCCCATCTCATCCCATCCCAGCCAGCCAGGACCAAGGCTGGACCAAGGCCTCAATCGGAACAAAGCCACTAAACGTTACGACTCTGCCTGGGCCGGGCCCCCACACAGCCGCCTCCTTTCCCATACGACCGCTCCCTCTTCTCCCTCCTCCTCCTCATTTTCTTCATCTCCCCTTCATCTCCCTCTGCCTCAGTTCCGGCCAGCCGCAACCGGGCGGGCTGATGCGAGCTGGTTGGCAAAGAAGGACCCACACTCAGCCCCCAATCAGAGCAGCTCAGCGGCGAAGATCAAAGGATCATTGACGCAAGAGACGGCAATTGCCCATTCCAGCCCCTCCTTACTCACTCACCTTCCCCGCCCCGCCCTTCTTCTTACCCTCCTCCTTCACAGTCACCACCGGCCCCGACCCCCATCCTGTTCTCGCCCGTTTTAAGGGCCACCCAGAGGCGGGTTGTAAACGCTTCTCACTACTCCCACTGCTCTACATTCAACTCACTACACTCTACTTCTCACCACGTCTACCAGGGCTCGCCTGTCAAAGGGACAAGGGCGGAGAGAGGCGGTAGGCTGAAAGACGGGAAAGCCGCAATTAGCTTTCGCGGAACTTCCTCAGGGGCAATAAGGGATGTAGCCAATGGGGTCGTAAACATCCCCGCCTATCCTCCCTTCCTACGCACCCCCGGAAGCTTCTTCTACCGCACCACGCTGCCTCAATTAGCCGCCTCTTCTTAAACTCTCCTCAACCTCCCTACTTTACTTATCGCTCCTACCTACCTCTACTTCCCTCACCTGCACTAGCTGTACATAGTTTGCTACGTTTAAAGCTAAATCATAGTTAGCTCAAGTTTAAGAAAAGGGTTTGACAAAGTCCTACGTTAATCAAAATACTGCAAAAGCAAAAGCAAATGAGTGAGATGGAAAGGACAGCGATTGCCCAGGGCAAGAGGTCACGTGAGCAACCCTGCATCAAAGGGAAGCCGCCCTGACTACCGTAGCACAGGCATCCTCTCTCCATCCTCCCACCTCCCCTCCCCTCCCCTTACTCACCGCCCCTTCCCCTGCCTCCCTCTCACCCCCCACTCCCTACACCCCTTCCTCCCACTCTCGGCAGCCAGAGCAGCCCCTCCCGTCCTTCCCCGCCCCTCACTACTCACACTCATCGCCAATGCAGAATCAATGTGAGGCGGTCAACGGCCTCAGCACCCCTGTTCTGTCCTCTTCCTCGCCCTTCCCCCCCTCCCCCCCCCTCCCACCGCCCCCTATCCCCCCCTCCTCCTCCTCCTCCTCCTCCTCCTGCTTCAGGAACAGCCCCAGTGAATCAAAACTGACGACTCGGCAAGTGGCGCCTTAACGAGCCCTGCTCTTCCTGCCCCTTCTGCCTTCTTGTCGCCCCTCCCCGCCCCTTGTCCCAGGCATGCTGACCCCCCGGTGATGATGGACCCCGCGGGGCCCGCCTTCCCCCCCCCCCCCGCCCCTCCTCCTCCACCCCTCCTCCTCCCCCCTCCGCCACCCTGCCTATCAAGACCTCCTCCTCCTTCGCCGCCACCGACTTCATGCCCTGCAACCGATCCGTGCCCCAGCCCCAGTTCTGGGCCGCGGCCGCCGCCACGGGACCCCTCCTCCTCCCTCCCCCCTCCCCCGACCCCAACCCCTACTACTGCTACGCCTTCGCGGGGCCCCCAGCCCGGCGCCTCCTCCGCCCCCGGCCCCTCCCCTCCGCCTCGCGGCCACCCCCCCCCCCCCCTCCTCCCCCCCCCCTCCCCTCCCCCCCCTCCTCCTCCTCCTCCACCGCCAATCCTCTCCTACCCTCCGCCGCCGCCTACGACAAGGAGGAACAAGCTGAAGGCCTTCTGGCCCGCCTACGACCTCGGACCCTCCTCCGGGGCCCCGCCCGGAGAGCTACGGCGCTGGCAACGGGAGCTGACAGCGCTCCGCCTCACACTGGCCCTACGCCGCCACCGACAGCCACCTCCACCACCCCCCTCGCCCTTCCAGCCCCTCCGCCGCCTTCGCCCAACCCCGACACCCACGCCCCGCCCTTCCCCTCCACCCTTCGACGTGCCCACCACGCCGCCGCCTCCGCTGCTCACTTCGCCACCGGTACTACTTTTACTCTACTGCTCAGGAGGAGGGGAGAGGTAGGGGTGAGTGAGAGAGGAGAGGAGACAGGGACGAATGAGGCGGAGTGGAGCGCGTTTGCCCATTCCCAGCTTCATCAGGCTCTAAAAGGTTGATGGTTCCGTTGACGGCGGCGGAGGGGAGGTGAGAGTTGGCGGTGGAGGAGGAGGAGGTGGCCGCGATGGCGGAGGTGGAGGGGCCGGGGGGTGGAGGAGGCGCCGGGCTGTGGGGCCCCGTGAACGTCGTAGCAGTAGTAGGGGTTGGGGGTGAGTGGGGAAGGCGGAGGAGGAGGGGGGTCCCGTGGCGGCGGCCGCGGCCCAGAACTGGGGCTGGGGCACGGATCCGGGTCGCAGGGCATGAAGTCGGTGGCGGCGAAGGAGGAGGAGGTCTTGATAGGCAGGGTGGCGGAGGGGAGGAGGAGGGGTGGAGGAGGAGGCGGAGGGGTCGGCGAAAGGCGGGCCCCGCGTTCATCATCACCGTCAGCATGCCCGGACAAGGGGCAGGGGAGGGGCGACAAGAAGGCAGAAGGGGCAGGAAGAGCAGGGCTCGTTAAGGCGCCACTTGCCGAGTCGTCAGTTTTGATTCCACGGGGCTGTTCCTGGAGCAGGAGGAGGAGGAGGAGGAGGAGGAGGGGGGATAGGGGGCGGTGGGAGGGGCGGGGAAAGGGCGAGGAAGAGGACAGAACAGGGGTGCTGAGGCCGTTGATCCTCACATTGATTCTGCATTGGCGATGAGTGTGAGTAGTGAGGGGCGGGGGAAGGAGGGAGGGGCTGCTCTGGCTGCCGAGAGAGGGGAGGAAGGGGTGTAGGGAGTGGGGGTGAGAGGGAGGCAGGGGAAGGGGCGGTGAGAAGGGGAGGGGAGGGGAGGTGGGAGGATGGAGAAGAGGATGCCTGTGCTACGGTAGTCAGGGCGGCTTCCTTTGATGCAGGGTTGCTCACGTGACCTCTTGCCCGGGCAATCGCTGTCCTTTCCATCTCACTCATTTGCTTTTGCTTTTGCAGTATTTTGATTAACGTAGGACTTTGTCAAACCCTTTCTCCTTAAACTTGAGCTAACTATGATTTAGCTTTAAACGTAGCAAACTATGTACAGCTAGTGCAGGTGAGGGAAGTAGAGGTAGGTAGGAGCGATAAGTAAAGTAGGGAGGTTGAGGAGAGTTTAAGAAGAGGCGGCTAATTGAGGCAGCGTGGTGCGTAATAAAGCTCCCGGGGTGCGTAGGAGGGAGGGATAGGCGGGATGTTTACGACCCCATTGGCTACATCCCTTATTGCCCCTGAGGAAGTTCCGCGAAAGCTAATTGCGGCTTTCCCGTCCTCTTTCAGCCTACCGCCTTTCTCGCCCTTGTCCCTTTGACAGGCGAGCCCTGGTAGACGTGGTGAGAAGTAGAGTGTAGTGAGTTGAATGTAGAGCAGTGGGAGTAGCGAGAAGTGTTTACAACCGGCCTCTCGGGTGGCCCTTAAAACGGGCGAGAACAGGATGGGGGTCGGGGCCGGTGGTGACTGTGAAGGAGGAGGGAAGAAGAAGGGCGGGGCGGGGAAGGTGAGTGAGTAAGGAGGGGCTGCAATGGGCAATTGCCGTCTCTTGCGTCAATGATCCTTCGATCTTCGCCGCTGAGCTGCTCTGATTGGGGCTGAGTGTGGGTCCTTCTTTGCCAACCAGCTCGCATCAGCCCGCCCGGTTGCGGCTGGCCGGAACTGAGGCAGAGGGAGATGAAGGGGAGATGAAGAAAATGAGGAGGAGGAGGGAGAAGAGGGAGCGGTCGTATGGGAAAGGAGGCGGCTGTGTGGGGGCCCGGCCCAGGCAGAGTCGTAACGTTTAGTGGCTTTGTTCCGATTGAGGCCTTGGTCCAGCCTTGGTCCTGGCTGGCTGGGATGGGATGAGATGGGGCATTGCACCTGTGCGAGGAGAGAGGATGGAGGAGGGAGGGAGGCTGGGCTCTCTGTTTGGCCACACTCTCGGCGCCATACGCTGCTCCCTCGTAAAAGCCAGGCCCCAGCGGGATCTCCGCTAGCCCCTCCCGTCCCCACCAATTCCAGACCCAGCTGCTCCTTCTGCTTTGCTTCCTAGCCGCTCGCCCTTCTTCCTTTCATCCAACCAGCTAGTCCTACCCATAGGCTGGATGGAGTGAAGGTGGAGAGGCCGAGTGACTCCATCCATCCCTTCGTGCCAAAACTTGAAAGGACTCGCCCGACAAGAGACATAAAGCAATAAAAGTTGGTCGGGGCCGTCGCCATACGCCCCTTTCCCCTTCCTTCCACTCCCCTTCCACTCGGTTTGCTACGCACACCCCTAGGAACCGAAGTCCTCCACTCCCCCGAGACCCTCTTTCACCGCTCCTCAACACCTCTCACTACTCCGCCTCTCACCCGACCCTCCGCCGCCGCCGCGGAGATTGCCGCCGCCGCGGAGATGTACGGCGCTGTGCACCGGCAGTGAACAGTGCAAATATGAGAAAAAACCAACATCAATCACTCCAGCAGCGATACCAAGCATCCTATACTTTCCGATATGAATCTTTTTGCGAAAGAATGTCCTTGAAAATGGAATATATTACCACAGATGTTATGTTCCTACTGTCTTGACAGATGGCAGAAATTGAACTTTGAAGGTAGTTAGACCCCAACTGTGGGAAACCTACAGGTTTCAGATTTAACAAAAAACGAAGAGCTCAACGCAAACATGGTGAAATGAAATTTAAAGAAAGCGTCAATATCAAGCAGAAATCTAATATTTCTTGCCAGCGAAGAGAACAAGTAAATAGCAAATGAAGAACTGAGCCTAAGAGGTTGAATGGATAGGAATAGGAACCTTGAAGAGGGGGAGTTGAGGAGTGCAGTGGAGCGCGGATGAAGCGGGAGAGGCAGAGGATGAAGCTAGGCGAATGGTGGAGAGGGAATTAGTAGTGTGGAGCGGGGGTGCGGCGGGCGTGGTGGTGAGTGTGTTGGTGGTGAATGTGGTTGGGGCCATTGCTGATGGTAAGTATCCTAATGTGAGGCGGTCAACGGCCTCAGCACCCCTGTTCTGTCCTCTTCCTCGCCCTTCCCCCGCCCCTCCCACCGCCCCCCTATCCCCCCTCCTCCTCCTCCTCCTCCTCCTCCTCCTGCTTCAGGAACAGCCCCAGTGAATGAAGCTCACCACTCGGGCAAGTGGCGCCTCAAATGAGCCCTGCTCTTCCTGCCCCTTCTGCCTTCTTCGTCGCCTCCTCGCCCTGTCCCAGGTATGTTAACGGTGATGACTCAACGCGGGGCCCGCCTTCGCCACCCTTCTCCGCCTCCTCCTCCACCCCTCCTCCTCCCCCTCTCCGCCACCCTGCCTATCAAGACCTCCTCCTCCTTCGCTGCTACTGACTTCATGCCCTGCAACCGATCCGTGCCCCAGCCCCAGTTCTGGGCCGCGGCCGCCGCCACGGGACCCCCCTCCTCCGCCTCTCCCACTCACCCCAACCCCTACTACTGCTACGACGTTCGCGGGCCCCACAGCCCGGCGCCTCCTCCACCCCGGCCCCTCCACCTCCGCCATCGCGGCCACCCCCCTCCTCTCCACCGCCAACCCCACCACCCCCGCCGCCGCCACACAAAAAACAAGCCAGCCCGCCCCCACGACCCGACCCCCCCCCCCGCCGCCGCCCAGAACGGCGCACGGCAGCCAACCACACTGGCCCTACGCCGCCTACCGACAGCCTACCTCCTACGACTCCTTCGCCTTCCAGCCCCCCTCCGCCGCCTCCGCCTACCCGAAACCCGCTCGCCCCCCCCCCATCCTCGCCCCTCCCCCCCTCCCCCCGACGTTGCCCACCACGCCGCCGCCTCCGCTGTCACTTCGCCACGGGTTACTAGCTTTTACTCTACTGCTCAGGAGGTAGGGTGAGAGGTAGGGGTGAGTGAGAGGAGAGGGAGACAGGGAATGAATGAGGCTGAGGGAGCGCGTTTGCCCATTCCCAGCTTTATCAGGCTCTAAAAGGTTTGATGGTTCCGTTGACGGCGTTGGCTGGGAGGGACTGGGGCTTGTGGTTGGGCCTGCGGGTGGGGGCGGGGAGGGTGGAATGAGATGAAGCCCTCTGTCCGCTTTTATGCCATGAGTTTTAGTGTTTGCGGCCTCCCCCTCCTCCTCTTTTCTCCCCCCTCCACCTAAATATCCCCTTCGAATTACGCAACGACTTACCCATAAACTAGCCAGTGAAATGACTGATTTTTATTGGCACCGCCGCGGTCATCCCACCCTACGGCCGCCTCCGCCACTCTTACCCTACCTCCAACCTCTCTCCCTCTAGCCCTCCAACCCTCTCCCTCCAGCCCTCCAACTCTCCAACTACCCATAGGCTACAGGCCCAGAATGGGCAAGAAGGGACGTTGAAGAGGACTCTAAAATTTAACCACCTCTAAAGGGTCTACGATGACCTCACCACAACTCGCCTCCCCTCCACTCCACCCTCCTCCCTCCCTCCCCGTCCCATGGTCACTCACTTCTCTTACCCTTCACTCCTCATTCTCCAGCTTTCGCTCCTTTTCCCCCCCCCTCGCATCGTTTAAACGCTGGAAAGGAGAGTCTTCCGAGTCTTTTCATCTAAGGCCGCGCTTCTACGATGTGCTGATGATAATTTATGAGAATTCAAGAGCGTGCATGGCTGGATAATGAGAACAAGAGCGGCGCTACTGGCGAACCCCAATCTTCACTGCCTTTCCCGCTTTTTGCACAAGACTTAACCCAATTCTTTTCAGCATCTTCCGTTTGCATTCACTATTGGGAGGTTCAGAATATCTTTAATTTAGTTGCAGTCTCTCTAGTCGCTATCGGCGGCAGAAGATGAAATGGAATGCCTGGATGCCTTTCATGTTAGTAGGGAATGGAGCTGTAAAGAGTGAGGGAGAGTGGGAGAGGTCAGGATGGTGGGTGGTCGGCTTTACAGCCCTGAATAGCCCTACCGGGCACCTCTTTCAGCCTCTTCACTTCCGCACTCTCACCTTCACAGCCTTATTGGGTGTAAATCACCGCTTGTCGCCTTGCCTCTTCCTTCCTGGGCCAAGTAGGGTTGCTGGGTGAGGTGGGAAGGTTGCGAGGGAAGGGAGGAGATGCAGAGCTTTGGCCGGGCCCTGCCTGATAAGACAGTGCCTTCATCTTTGCCTGTGTAGGAGGGCAGGAGGGGCGACGGCTGGTGTCCCAGCCCAGCTCCGTTCCAAAGCAAACAAGTGGAAGCCCAGAGGAAGGCGGATGAGGCAGGGCTTATCGCGCCTCTCTGCTATGCCTCCTTCCTCGTCTCTGTTTGTGGACGTGACGGAGGGGCATGGGGGGGGGGGGGGGAAGACGGGACCGCCTCCTGTCCAACTCTTTGTCACTAATCCCTCCCCCCTATCCCATAACCAACCAAAACTCCTACCCCCCCCCGTTTTGCTTTGAGCCGAAAAACAGGCAAAGCAGATCAGAAGTCTCAGAATTGAGAAGGAGACAATGTGTGCAAATTTGTAATATAATTCGTCAAAAATCATTACAAAATGCTATCCGGCATAAAAACCTAACCTTTACAGAGAGGAACAGGGCTAGAATGGACCTCGGCCATGACAGTGCGCAAAAAGCAAAAGCCCTACACAAAGTACCAGGTCAGTACCTGCTTCTTTATCAAATGGCTAATCAGTATAGCTTCTAAATTAAGACTTTGCATTGACCCAGAAGATATAAAGCCGATTCTTTCCCAGTGCAATTGATGGACCTAACCTAATAACGTAAATAATGATTGCAGACACTGGAACTGGAGAAAGAGTTCCTGTTTAATGCCTACGTATCGAAGCAGAAGCGTTGGGAACTTGCCCTTCAGCTCACTGAACGCGGTACATCGTCTTCCTACCTATGCCTCCTCTTCCTTCCTCAAGACTTTATTTCACTCTAGACATACTACGTGATTTAGGAAATTCGGCTAAATAAATTTTTTTAAAACCACTCTTTTTCAGCAATTTATCCACATTTTGTGCTTTATGGAATATTTGCGGCTGGCATTGGTGAGTTGCTCAGCAATACGTTGTCTTTTGTTATTG
Organism: Ptycholaimellus sp. GST1_10; assembly: GCA_030248095.1. NCBI lineage: Eukaryota > Metazoa > Nematoda > Chromadorea > Chromadorida > Chromadoridae > Ptycholaimellus > Ptycholaimellus sp. GST1_10. The sequence goes on from JASANA010011275.1 coordinate 73,002, forward strand.
TTGTTGGTTCAGTTTATTGCTCAGCAACTCACCAAATGCCAGCCGCAAATATTCCATAGAAAGGAGCACAAATGTGGATAAATTGCTGAAAAAGAGTGGTTTTAAAAAATTTTATTTAGCCTTTCCTAAATCACGTAGTATGTCTAGAGTGAAATAAATTCTTGAGGAAGGAAGAGTAGGCATAGGAGGAAAGAATGGATGTACCTGGCGTTCGGTGAGCTGAAGGCTGCGGGCAAGTTCCCAGACGCTTTCTGCTTCGATACGTAGGCATTGAACAGGAACTCTTTCTCCAGTTCCAGTGTCTGCAATCATTATTTACGTTATTAGGTTAGGTCCATCAATTGCACTGGTAAAAGAATCGGCTTTATATCTTCTGGGTCAATCAAAGTCTTAATTTAGAAGCTATACTGATTAGCCATTTGATCAAGAAGCAGGTACTGACCTGGAACTTTGTGTAGGGCTTTCGCTTTTTGCGCACTGTCATGGCCGAGGTCCATTCTAGCCCTGTTCCTTCTGTAAAAGTTCAGTTTTTATGCCGGATAGCATTTTGTAATGATTTTTGACGAATTATGATTACAAATTTGCACACATTGTCTCCTTCTCAATTCTGAGACTTTGATCTGCTTTGCCTGTTTTCCGGCTCAAAGCAAAATCGGGGCAGCGGATAAAAGTCTACGTAGCTAATGGGATAGGGTGATGGGATTAGTGAAAAGAGTTGGACAGGAGGCAGTCCCGTCTTGTCCCTCCTCCCATGCCCTCCCGTCCGCGTCCACAAACAGAGACGAGGAAGGAGGCATAGCAGAGAGGCGCGATAAGCCCTGCCTCATCCGCCTTCCTCTCTGGGCTTCCACTTGTTTGCTTTTGGAACGGAGCTGGGCTAGGAACGCGGCCATCCCCCCTCCCTGCCCTCCTACGCAGCAAAGATCGAAGGCATTCTCTTATCAGGCAGGGCCCGCACAAGGCGGTCTGCATCTCCTCCCCTTCCCTCGCAACCTTCCGCACTCACCCGAGCAACCCTACTGGCACCGGAAGAAGAGGCAAGGCGGACCAGCGGTGATTTACACCCAATAAGGCTGTGAAGGTGAGAGTGCGGAAGTGAAGAGGCTGAAAGAGGTGCCCGGTAGGGCTATTCAGGGCTCTAAAGCCAACCACCCACCATCCTGACCTCTCCCACTCTCC
>JASANA010011276.1:0-14293 GCA_030248095.1 Ptycholaimellus sp. GST1_10
TCATTAAAGTAATACTTTAATGCTGGGGTTGGCAATATCTTGAAAGGCGTAATTGATGCCGCTCCTTCCAGGCCTCTTGAAGGATGAAAGGAGGAGGAAGGTTTGCAGATGATTGCCAGTGTCCATCTGTATGCTGACCAAGCGGCATTTGCTGGAGGAGGTCTGGGTCCTTCAGAGCTCCACAAAGGATGCTTGGGGGTATAGATGGAGAGGGGGTGAGGGAATGTTGGGAGACGGTTGGCATCCATCTGTGTGCTGTCCAAGTGACACCGGCTGGAGAAGCTCTGCATCTCAGAGATGCCCAGCAAGGCATGCTTAGCAAGGCAGAGCGCACTTGAGGCCAATCTTGGCCTGTAGAAATTGGAAGTGGGTGGGGCTGGGAGGTAAAGGGAGGGTGCTGTGAAGACTTGCAGATATGCCGGAGATGCAAAATGCAATGATCCCAAGCGGAGATAGAAGAGGCTAGTCTACAGCTCCCATCCTTAGGAGAAAGGAAGAGTGTTTGAGGGTGTAATGGCTGTTGGCGTCCATCTGTGCGCTGGACGCGTGGCACCGGCTGGAGACGCTCTTCATCTCAGAGAGGCCCAGCTGGACGCACTTGGTGTAGAAGAATGCACTTTTGGCTGATCTTAATCTGCCTCAGTGAAGAAGGGGGATTGAAAGTAGATGGAGGGTGTCATGAAGGTGTGCTGAATGCGCCGCGGTTAGAGAGACGATGTTCTTGTAGCGGCCGTAGCTGAAGCAGGTCTCCGGCATCCGTTCCTATGAGAAGTAGATGGAGGAGGGTGATTTGAGGATGCTGTTCATGACGATGTCGGCGCGTTTGATGCAGGCGCTGTCCATCCATCTGAGGTTGTGCTAGAGCTTGGCCAATTGGCTGGCCTTGCTGTGCAGGTTCAGGTTCAGGCTTTGGGTACCCTTCTCTCTTGCCCAGCGGCAAAAGTAGAGGCAGTGAGGGTTAAAGATGGACACGAATTTTGGGAAAGGTGGGCTGTCTAAGATGGGCAATGCTTAGGCGCCTGTAACAGTAGGGGCTGTGAGGCTTTGAGGGGATGAATTGAGGTGGACGCATACATCGGCGGTGCGAGAGGCGGGCTGTTTATGCTGGGCAATGCTTAAGTGCCCGTTGCAATAGTGGGCACAAAGGTTGCTGGCCGTGCTCCAGGGCAGGCTTGCTAGGCTCGAGCAGCATTCACAAGGGAGCCTAGGCTGGAGGGTAGGAGGCCTTTGCGGCTTTCTAATTGGCGTTGAATAGTAGAGGGCCTTTCAGGCTGGGAGAAAGTGTATACTTTCCAGTCGCTTCCGTCGATAGTGAAAATGGCAAGTCTGAGAGTTGAGCTGCTAATGTTCCGCAGCTCGAGATAACTGCTTGATAACTGGTTCTGCTTGATGCTGGAGCAGAGGGTGGGCAGCAAGCAGTAGCCGCAGGCAAACAAGATGGAGTCCGGAGGCCAGCCGTTGTATCTGATGGTGGAGTGTAAGTGGCAGAGGCCGCAGTCGAAGCCATCCAGCATGTCGTACAGATTGCAGTCCACGATGTTTAGATTAAAGTGATGGCCATCCATGAATCTGTAGCGAGAGCAGTGACAGTTGTCCAGTTAACGGTGGTGGAAGCCGCACTGAAGGTCCAGGATGGCGTAGCCAATGCCATCCAAAAAGCCCGGCTTGCAGTGACCGAAACTGAGCAGGTTGCAGCTGACACTGGTTAACGGTGGTGGAAGCCGCACAGGTAGTCCAGGGTGGCGATGCGGATGCCATCCAGGATGTCCAGCATGCCGTAGCTGAAGCCAAACAGGTCCCCATGGAGACTGTCTTCAATGTTGCTGTGGAAGCTGAAGCAGTAGTCCAGAAACTATGTTGTTGTCTTCAATGGATGGGCAGAAGGTGGAGGCGTAGATCTCCAGAGACCTTTTGTGGCCGGCGTTGTTGTCGGAATGTACACAGAGGGTGCAGGCCTCAAAGACGTTGCGCTCACAGTTGACGCCGTCCATGAATCAGTCCTTCTGGCCGTCAAAGAGCAAGCTGGGTTCGCAGATGACCGGCAGGCCGTGGAAGCCACAGTGAGACAGTCCACTCGGCTACGCCTGTTCAGGTCTTGGCAACCATCAAAGAAGAGAGGCTGATTCTGAGTCAGTATCGCAGCTTGTCATCCCATTTCTGGTTCAAAGATTCACTTAATCATAAGAGATTAGTGAATCTTGACGAGCAATGTTGGAAGGCAGTCACCGATTCTGAATTGGGCTGGTCGTTTCTTCAGCAATGCTCAAATGTTTACAAATCCGAAAGGATTTCGTAAATGGCATTGGCCAGCAAAGATTGCAGTGGGCAGCAATGAGTTTTGAAAACTGGCCGGAGCCAATTTTTTAACTCTAGCAGTGAAGGCAAAGATTTCGCTGGTCAGCTGGCAGCTGTTGGTCGATGAAGGTTGCAGCGGGCAGCAGTGCGTTGAAAACTGGCCGGAGCCAATTTTGAACTCTAGCATTGAAGGCGAAGTTTTCGCTGATTGGCTGGCAGCTGCAGGGCATTTCAAAATCCGTTCAAGGATAATGAAATTGCCGACGACGGTGCTTGTGTGGATGGCATGAAAATAACTTTGCAGTTAAGTTTTGATGCTCAAGCAGCAGCGTTGATTCCGTGCCAATGTAGACTTGGGCTGTCAGCAGCGATTTGAAATTGACAGTGGCCAATTTTCAAAGTCTGGCAGCAGAGGCGGAGATCCGCTGGCTGGCTGGCAGCAGTGGATAATTTTCAGAACCCATTCAAGGATAATGAAAATTCTGTCGACGGTGCTTGCGAAGACAGCATGAAAAGAAACTTTTCAGTTAATTTTCAATGCCAGGTAGCAAAGTTGAATCTTGTCTTGATCATCGGCGTAGGAGGATTTTGCAAAATCCACCAGGATGGGTTGCAATATCATTGAAGCAGGCTGGTGTCAAAACGGAACTTTTCAGTTTGCTTTCGGACCTGGTGCAGTGGAATACGGTAGCAAAAGCACTGATTGACATCACTGATGATGCTGGATGACATAGAGAGTTTCGCAATATCATTTCAAGGATAGCGTGAACTCAGCGCTGCAATGTTGCTGCTGAAGAGCAGACATTGAAAATAGACTTGGAAGTCAATTTTCAAATCCTTGCAGCATAGTCACAGATGTCGTATTTCAATCGAAATTCACAAGGCCGGTTGTGGCTGAGTGAATTTCTGTTGCTGCAGGTGAGCTTGTCTGGCAGCAAAGCAAAAGGCTGTCGATTGCAGGCTGTTTTCGGTTCGCTGTCCTGTCACAGTAGATTGATGCCTTGAGCATTTTACTTGGGTGCCATTGTTAGAAGGCGGCAAGATCAAAGGCTGAATTTGTCGGAAGGGCGCTGTAGGCGGAAGTTGCGCTGGGCATTGTAGTAGTCGTTGTAGAGGTGGTGGATGGGCTGGTACAGCTTGATAAACCAAGCTCAAGGCTACCAAACGCTGTGGTGTGTTCAGCAGGAACGTAGCAAGGATCTCTTTAGTTGAAGGGCATCGATGCAGGGGGAAAAGGCGACAGGGAAGGCATATAGACAAGACTGGGCAAAACTCTCCTCTACCTGCACCGCCACCTCAAGGTCAAACCAAACTGGCTTGGGAAACGTCACAAAAAAGCCATGATGAAATTAATTTTAATTAATTTGCCATTAATTTTTATTTATTTTATAATTTTTTTGGTCGAAAATAATTTGAAGTTTAAGAGGTTTTGAGCTTTGATTAACGACTTTTCTGTTGACACTGACAGAAAAAGTTAAATAACTTTTGTCAAAAATTTTGTCGCACATGAGCAGCCAGTCGGCTCTATTCATCAGCTCCTCAGAGGTGTACAGAAAGACGCTGGGAGATATGAGCCTAGTGGGTACTGGGACAGTGGTCTTGACAATGGAGGGTTCTTTTTGGTTAGAGTTGGTTTTGGGCGGAATGGGAGAAGCAAAAGAGATGATGTCGACTGAGACTAGGCTCTCTCCTGACGACTGGGCAGAAGTCTGGGGATCTGACAAAAGGCACAGATATTTATTCTCACCATCCATCGAAGAAAAGGCTAATGAATCAGGAATATTTCTCAGCATGCCTCACCGCTTTGTAACGTTTTGACTAGCATAAAAGTCAAGTTTTTTTACCTTGGACGGGAAGCATATCTGCTTCGTTTTGCAGACGTCGCTGATTCTTTTGCCATTTGTAGAATTTGTAAATTTTTTCAACGAAGGTCATCATTTCATTTACTCCACGCAGCAGTCCCACAAAAATAGGCCAAGAGAAAGGCAGAGTTTTCATAAAGGCCCAAAGATGATGGCAAAGGTTTGAGGTTGTCACAGGTAGCAGAGAAAAAGGTGTCTTTGGGCATGGCCTCGAATCAAGGATGCTCACAGGTGTCTTGCTATTGTCCCTGAATGGTCGTTCTTCTGATTTGCCGGTGGGATAAGTCCTTGGAACACGTTTGGGGTGATTTGTCATGAAGAAAGGATGTGATATTGCGGCCAAAGCATCTACCGGAGTCATATGTTTTCCTCGAAACATTGACCAGATCAGTACCATTTCTTTGCGCCGCTATTTGACACTGCATAAACCACATTTCTTGCCATAGTAGCTTTGATTCTAACAAAATCTTTCGACCGTTAAATACCAATGCCTTGCTAACATATCAAATTTTAGCTTAGTTTGCTTGGCTTAATAAATGTTGGTGAAACATCAGTTGATTTAGACATGTTTTGGCCGTCATTGAGTATTACAGAAACTTATTAGAGGTTGTGAGATTTGACCAATCTTGATGAGTTGTGAAATGAGAGATATCTGTACATTTTTGTTTGAAATCACCAAGACATGAGAAAATGTACAAAGCAACGCCCTTTATGGGCCAAGAAAATAATCAAGTGCAGGTCTTGATGAATGAAACGGGTTTCTAATTTTTCTTTTTAAGAATTTTGATCGGCTTTAATTTTTTGAGAATTATTAACGGCAAAGTATTTTTGGTTGCAAATTGATAAACATACAATTGATTTTAGCCGCTCAATAATTTTGTAGAAAAGAAAAGGAATTTTATGCTTTGAAAATTATCCACATTGATTTTAAAAACACATTTTGAAATTTAAGAACTAAAAGAGGGTTATTCATCGAGAACCGCAAAGAGGGCGCGGAAGGTGTTCATGTGGTCCGCGTAGGTCTCCTCCTGGGCGCTGAGGTTGTGCTGCACCCAGGAGAGCGTCTCCCAGAGCTCCTGACAGTTGTTCCAGAACTTTGTTTTGTTCAGTGATATTCTTGAGGGTTGAAGTTTATATATAACTAGGCTACGAGGTGAACAAGAATTCAGTACTAAGATTTTCAGTTTATAATGTCTTATGCATTGTAAGTGTAGCATCAATTGACTTAGTAGATCAAAAAGTTGCGCTGAAGTTGCAAAAGTTGCAAGTTGCTCAAGATTAGTATGACATTGTGATCCTTATTGCGCGGCCGCAGGCTGCCTGCTGCGGAGGACAGGGCAGTCAGAGCTCTGGAGGCTGGAGGGCATGGGTGCGGAGGCCCCAGAGCGTAGCCTACCATGCAAAGCATGCTAGGCGAAGCGTATGGGCTGTGGCACCCGTGACCGGAGGCCGGAGGAGTCTCTGGCGCCCTGCCCGGAGTGGCAGGTGGCCAAGGCCCACTTATACAGTTACCCCATTTTTCGTCCGTCTGTCCGCATATCTGTGTGTGTGTGTGTGTGTGTGTGTGTGTGTGTGTGTGTGTTGTGTGTGTGTGTGTGTGTGTGTGTGTGTGTGTGTGTGTGTGTGTGTGTGTGTGTGTGTGTGTGTGTGTGTGTGTGTGTGTGTGTGTGTGTGTGTGTGTGTGTGTGTGTGTGTGTGTGTGTGTGTGTGTGTGTGTGTGTGTGTGTGTGTGTGTGTGTGTGTGTGTGTGTGTGTGTGTGTGTGTGTGTGTGTGTGTGTGTGTGTGTGTGTGTGTGTGTGTGTGTGTGTGTGTGTGTGTGTGTGTGTGTGTGTGTGTGTGTGTGTGTGTGTGTGTGTGTGTGTGTGTGTGTGTGTGTGTGTGTGTGTGTGTGTGTGTGTGTGTGTGTGTGTGTGTGTGTGTGTGTGTGTGTGTGTGTGTGTGTGTGTGTGTGTGTGTGTGTGTGTGTGTGTGTGTGTGTGTGTGTGTGTGTGTGTGTGTGTGTGTGTGTGTGTGTGTGTGTGTGTGTGTGTGTGTGTGTGTGTGTGTGTGTGTGTGTGTGTGTGTGTGTGTGTGTGTGTGTGTGTGTGTGTGTGTGTGTGTGTGTGTGTGTGTGTGTGTGTGTGTGTGTGTGTGTGTGTGTGTGTGTGTGTGTGTGTGTGTGTGTGTGTGTGTGTGTGTGTGTGTGTGTGTGTGTGTGTGTGTGTGTGTGTGTGTGTGTGTGTGTGTGTGCGTACCACAGCCGTACTCCTCGGTTTTGATGAGAATTGGCTGAAATTTGCATGAAGCCCGCCTCTCTCAGTAGTCACTTCAGACGTTTTTTGGGATCGGCGAAATTTTGGCTTGTTCTGTATTTATGGTCAATAAACCCCAAAAATTGAGGCCATGAAATTCGAAAATTTTTAATAAATGTGCTTTTTCTTTTATATATATATATATATATATATATATATATATATATATATTATATATATATATATATATATATATATATATTTTTACCATTACCTTTCAACATTATTCTGAGCCACTGATCCTAAGCACAACACGCCCGTATGAGGATCGAGTTTTTTGTATCGCGGTCCCGAGTTCAGCGCCTGATATGTTAAAACTATGACATATACATAAATTGAAAGTTGAAAAAGAATAAGCGAAAACGGAAATTTATTTTGCTTTGAATTTTAGAAATATTTCAAAAAACAACAAAAAATGTGAAAAAACTACACTTCAACTTGAACCTCATTTTAAACAAAAAGCAAAATTCAAAAATTAAGAATACGGTTTTAGCAATTTTAGCTTTCTAGTGTTATTTTGTTTACGTTCATGAAAAATTCTCAATCATTCACGTTTTGCTGAGATTTGTTCGATTTTTCTTCCATTTTGCGAATGTTTCATTTTAGTAAATCTGCGCAGATTTTTCTAAACTATCTCAGTTCCACAGCATGCAATAGTTTTTAAGCTTATGAATCTAGAGAAATGCCAAGGACAATCTATAGATGCGACAATCTTTTTAATGATTAAAATTAAACTTATTTCTCTTTTTATTGTTTTATGAATTCCTCAGGCACACCAGCGCCATAGTTATCGTGTTTTTGCAATCGATTTTTTGATGTTGTTTGAGTGCAATAGTTTCAGCTTCATGATCATGAATTACCTACCAAACAAAAAAGACGCCAAGCGATGCTTTTCCCAATGACTTTTAAACATTTTCATTAATCCGATTCTGCCTTCCACATGGCCAAGATCTGACGAGACTAAAATGCTACAGCATGAGCCGCTTATGAATTTCAATCATAAAAAGAACTAGACAAGTTGACAAAATCTGATAAATTTTATTTAAATTATAAACTATTTTGAGCAAAAATTTTAACAGTTCATCTACAAAATGCACAGATAATTCATAAGCACCAATTTTAAAAAAAAAATAAAATATATATATATATTTATAGATATATATGTATATATATATATTTATTTATATATATATTAATTATTAATTAATATTATTTATAAATATGAGGGTAAAAAATAAAGAAAAAAAAAAAAAAATAAAATAATCATAATATCTACATTTCTTAAACTAAAAAAATATTATAAATTCACAAATAACATCATTAAACTAAAATCAAAACAAACAAAACTAAATAATCCATACATTCCTGCCATAAATGCCGCCTGCTTATAAATCAATTTAATAACCTTTAAAATTGCTCAAAATATTTATAATTAAATCAAAATTATCACATTTCACCTTCTATCTTATATACAATTCATAAGCGCTCATGCTTAGCATTAGACTTATATAATTCATTGCTAACAATAACATGCCGCGCATCTATGCAATAGCCAATAATACCTTTTTCCACACTAGCACCATTATTCTCACTACTCTACTCAAGCTTACTAAGCAACCATTTCCAAAAGCAATTCAACTTAGAGAACCTTAATTATATGTATTTAGTAACGGTTTCCCTACAGCGACGAAGCCATAAATGCAGCACTTACTTATGTTAAAAAAAAAGTCAACATTCATAATGTATTGCCTTTTACCGCAAATCAAAACATCACAAACAAGCAACAACAAGCATTCATAGGCATGTCGTTTGGTGTATGTGTGATGAGGCGCGCGCAGGAAGCATCCAGCGCACACCCATTCGCTCCAGCACCAACCCACCCCCAAAACAATCAACCAAAAAGCAAAACGCAGCCGGGTCTCCCAAAAAAATCCGCCCTCCAGCCCCCCACCCAACAGCACCCAAAACAATCCCAAAACCCAGGAGAAACCGGGGTCAGTGGGGGGAGGCTCCAAACCAAAGCGCCCACAACAACAGTGCACAAAGCGCCCAAAACAAGAAAAAGCAACATCCAGCCAAAGCATAAGCTCAGCCCAGCTCCAATCAACCCCAGCACCAAGCGCCACCTGCCACCGCACATCGCCGCAGAAGCAGAGAAACAGAAAAACAAATTGACCGCACTCCACTAAAAACCAGCAGACAATATATACACCTCCCCCAACCCCCCCAAACATCAACCACAGCCCCCACAAGCTCCTCCCTCAGCACCCAAAAAACTCAAAAAAAACAAAAAGCCCCAGCCAATCAACAAACAAAGCCAATCCCAGAAACCCTCCAACAAAAAAAAAAACAAACCAAAACATCCCCACACCAAAAAAAAAAACAAACAAAAAACCAACAGCAACACAAATCAAGCATCCCAACAACACAAACAGCAAAAAAAAAAAAAACAAAAAAAAAAAAAAAAAAAAAATGATTAATTATTTGGGTTAATAGCCTTCCCATGCTCTCAGAAGCCGATGTTTGGGTTATCATCTTTCCCAGGCTTTACCTCTGTTTTAGGCATTTGTTTGGGTTATCTTTTACCTCCTTGAACCAATCCAGAGAGGGATTTGCTTTGACCGAATACAGCAAAGCCCTGATTGAGCTTACATCGCAGGTAGCAATTTTTTTCTATGCAACGCTTGATTGACCGGCTCGGCTCTATAGCATCTTTTTTTGTTTTGATGATAATGAATTTTAAGAGTGATCATAGATGGCACTAATTGTTGACAGCAGAAACAGACTAGCTTAAAGCAAAACTGTGAAACATTTCACAGTAAATCGTACTTTGTGACCAGTGTTTGATTGATTTGGACGTAAAATGCACTTCTTGCGGAGTATTTATGCTTCGAGTAGTTTGTGTGCTAGTTTTTCTGGGTGAAAATGACCAACTTCCGAGAAAGAAATCAGAAATAATTTCATCATTATCTCATCATCATCATTTGTGAAACATCAATGAGAAGGCTAGTGGCTAGGATTTGCGCTACTTTCTTGAAGTGAGGGGGGTGCTGCAGCAATTATACACATTCACGCCACTTTTGGCTGGATTTTAACGCCCAGCTGATCAAATGTTGCAGTGAAGCATGGCAATTTGTTGGTTTGTTCCGCACAGCCGCTTTGGCGAAAGCTTCCAATCGCCTGCCAACTTATAGGCTAGGAATGAATTACGGTTTTGATTAGGGGCTTACCGCCATTCTGCCTCGGGGTAGAGAGTTTCCCAGCATTTGCAGTAATGAGAAAAACAAAAACACACAAAAAAACAACAAAACAAAAAAAAAACCACACCCCCACACACAACCTGGGCCCCAACCAAAGCAAACCAACAGCAGCCACAACACAAACCCAACCCAAAACCCAAAAAACAAAACCACAACCCCCGCACACACTGCTTGGCATCAGAAAGCGAATGTTTTGACTGCTGGCCAGCTCCAGTCTTTTCACCTGCAAGCTTCTTTAAGCTGCTTTTTCCTAAAAGTCCAAAGTTTCAAAGCATTCAATGCATCGTTTTTGAGTCTCAATTGTGCCTTGCTTTACGTCTACTCACTCAAAAGCAAACCCCCCCCTGTCCTGCAGGGTTGGGGTTGATGCTGCTGTAGTTGGGTGGGATCTGTTTGGGGTTGGAACTCGTAGTGTTTGTAGTGTGCGTCTGGATGGGGTATTCAATGGCTTGGAAGGGATTAGCATTGTGGTCCTGTGGCGTGGGGGTGAGATTGTTGAATGGGTTTTGGTGAGCCACTTGGGTCAGGAAGGTGATGGCTTCCACTCAATCAGATGTTTGGTTGCGGGAATCATCCTGCATGAGGGGCTGGAGGAGATGACCATGGTCCAGTCAGCGGAGTTAAAGGGAGCTCTTCTCCGCTTCTTGCTTGAGGTTTGCTTGGTTTTGGGCAAGGTTGAGGTACTTGCACTCATAGTAAAGGAAAGCAGCATACCCTGCGGGGTATTTCCTGGCATTGGCTCTGGATTGGGCCATGAAGGTGGCCAGGCTGTCGATTTGGGCAGAGATGTTGTGGTAGGCAGCAGAGAGATCATTGTTGTTGTCCCAGGAGAGCTGGTTGTTGGTGATGTTGCTGTACTTGCTGGGTGGTGAGGATTGGGTGGAGAAGTGTTCTTGCTCACGGGGTTTCATCCACTGTTCTCCAGGGTTGTTGTTGTTGTTGGATGGGGGAGGTGGAGGATTGAACTCTTTGTGGAGTTTCTCCATCTCCCGGATGTTGCAGAGCATGGTGTCCCATAGGGGCTGGGGTGGTCATCATCAGGGAGTTGGAGAACCTGGAGAGCATCTTTGTAGACAAGGTTGCATCTGGGAATGAGACAACGTCCCTCATGAGCTTCATGATGATCTCAATGTTGTCGCCTGTCGGGGAGGTAGGCTGCTTGGAGAACTAGCTGCAGAGGCAGTCCTCAGTATGTTGCCTGATGGTTGGGAGTGCGCATCCAGCACAGGTACTCCAGGAGTTGGGGGGCAACATCGCGCTGCTCAACCTGGTAGTTGGATGTAAGGCTCAGCTCCCAGCTATATGTAGCACAGTCATAGCAGACATTGAGGTTGCAGGAGTTGCATGGCGAGGTTGCATGAGTTGCAGGAGTTGCTGGTGTCGTCGCATGGCACTTGTTGATGCTGGCAGAAGCCATGTTGATGCATGCAGTCAGGAGCTAGCTGATGCTTGGCTGCTGCAGAAGGGAGGGTGCATACTGCATACGCACCCTCCCTCCTCTCATACGCACCCTCCCTCCTCTCCTCAGCGTGCTGGGGTGAGTCGAGGTATGTCTAAATCTAAGTCTAAGTCTAAATCCCCTAAGAAAAAGCGCCGCCGCATTGACTGTGCACCAAAGTCCTGCTCCATCTGCTTGACTGCCATCTCCATCCACCCCTGCACACCGCCAGTGACGGGGATCACCTGCATCCTCTGCAATGAAAGCTTCTGCCTTGCCTGCTCTGTCGACAAGCCAATCCCTGCCAGACGCCTGGTAGCCAGCCTTAACCTCCCCTTCCTCATCACGGCCTGCTACAGCTGCCAAGCCCTGGTGAAAGCCGGCCGCTCCACGCCCTCCCTCTCCCAGGACCCAGACACCTCCGCGAGCCAGACAGGACCAGACGCGCATGGCCAGCACGTGAACAAGACCGCCGCCCACACTCCCGCCCTTTCCCCCCTTTCCCAGAAGCCCGCCTCAGCAAAATCGAAAAGACAGTGGCCGAAATCGCCTCCTTCCTCCTCCCCGCCCCTCCCCCAAAGACCACCTATGCTGCTGCCGCCGCCCGCCCTGCCCTCCACCCTCCCCCTGCCTCCAGCAACTCGACTGCCAGGCCAAAGAAGATGAGCGCATCTGCTCCGTTGTTGCCTTCGGCCTCCCCTTTGAAAAGGGTGAGGACCCCCTCCATGCAGCCATAAGCCTCCACCAGGAGCTCTGCCTTCCCGAATTCCTAAAGATCAGCAGCGCCCGCCGCCTCCCCCCCAACCCTCGCCCTCCACCCCTCCGCATCACCTTCGCATGCCTGGCCGGCCAGCAGGCAGCCCTGAGCGCCGCCCGCAGCCTAGCCTCCTCCTCATCTCTCTCCGATGTCTACGTCCGGCCAGACCGGACAGCTCACCAGATCTGACCCCGCCTGGTAGGCCTGTGCTGGCGCGAATTCTGAGCTCATCAGCGCAGAGTCCCGTAAGACAAATTTGCTCTCCTCTGCATCCTCCTCCCATCCATTGATGGCTCAAGGCAGCAAAAGGCGTACTAGGCCTTTGCAGAGTAACTAATGGGCTGCTGTGCCTCTGAAGAGAGAAGGAATGAGGGACATTGCCAGTCCCTCACATGACACTGCTCCCATGTCGGTGGTCCCAGCCATTGATTCCTGCCGTTCTCCTGCCTCCTCAGCAGATGGGCAGAGGGAAGCAAGGCATACCCTTGCAGTCTTTCTGCCTCCCCCCATAAAGGGCGACAGAGAAGTGTAGCAATAGGCCAAGTAGAGGTTGCCCGCTGGCTCCTAGTAGCTCTAAGACAGGGCTTTTTGCAGGCATCTGAATTTGCAGGTCAATCCACAGTCAGAGTCCACAGAGGAAGGCTGCTGTGAGTGAATAGCTAGTGACAGATGCTGCGTCGTTGCCATTCTCAGGTCTGCAGTTGGAGTCCACAGAGGAAGGCTGCTAGAGATGAGAAGCTTGGCTGAGCCTTAGTCCTACTGTTTGCCGATCCCCGTTTGCAGTCAGAGTCCACAGAGGAAGGCTGCTGAATAGGAGTGGCAGGGACAGATTGACTCATGATCCAGTCGCTGCTGTTTGTTGCCTCCCGTCCTCAGTCAGAGTCCAGATGGAAGGCTGCTGGAGTGGGAGTGCAGGGACAGACGAGCTCCTGGGGCCATTGGCCTGTGCCTGCTGGGTCAGGCTGAAGAAGATGAGGTGGCCGTTGGCCTGCACTCGTCCAGTCAGCCGCCTGGTAGGCTGCAAGGTGGACACCTACTGGCCCGCACTGACGAGATCAGCCACCTGTTTGGCTGCAAAGTGGACTCCTAGTAGTCTGCATTTGTCAAATCAGCCACCGGGTAGGCGTCAACAGATGCTGAGGGTTCATTGTTCCGTTCTCCTTCCCATGTTGATAACCAGCCACCTGGTAGGCTGGGCGCTGTCTTTGCCACCTGGTAGGTCTGCGCTGGCGCGAATTCTGTGCTCGTCAGCACAGAGTCCCGTAAGACAAATTTGCTCTCCTCGGCATCCTCCTTCCATCCGTCGATGGCTCAAGGTGGCAAAATGCATACTAGGCCTTTGCAGAGTAACTAATGGGCCGCTGTGCCTCCAAAGAGAGAAGGAACGAGGGACATTGCCAGTCCCTCATGTGACACCGCTCCCATGTCGGTCGTCCCAGCCATTGATTCCTGCCGCTCTCCCGCCTCCTCAGCAGATGGGCAGAAGGGAGCAGGGCATGCCCTTGCAGTCTTTCTGCCTCCTCCCATAAGGTTGACAGAGAAGAGTAGCAATGGGCCAAGTAGAGGTTCCCCACTGGCTCCTAGTAGCTCTTATATGGGGCTTTTTGCAGGTATCTGAATTTGCAGGTCAATCCGCAGTCAGAGTCCACAGAGGAAGGCTGATGTGAGTGAATTGCTAGTGACAGATGCTGCGTCATTGCCATTCTCAGGTCTGCAGTCGGAGTCCACAGAGGAAGGCTGCTAGAGATGAGAAGCTTGGCTGAGGCTTAGTCCTACTGTTTGCCGATTCCCATTTGCAGTTGGAGTCCACAGAGGAAGGCTGCTGAAGAGGAGTGGCAGGGACAGATTGACTCATGATCCAGTCGCTGCTGTTTGTTGCCTCCCGTCCGCAGTCAGAGTCCAAAATGGAAGGCTGCTGGAGAGGGCGTGCAGGGACAGGCAAGCTCCTGGAGGCCATTGGCCTGTGCCTGCCAAGTCAGGCTGAAGAAGACAAGGTGGCCATTGGCCTGTGCCTGGTTCATGTCGCAGTTGAAGGTGGCCTAATTGCTGCTGAGCTCGATGAACTAGGCCGTGTAGAATGCAATGGCCGGAGGCCTGAGCCAGGTGCATTTCAGTCCTTTGAAGCTGAAGAGCTGGGAAGGAATGTGCTGGCCATTGAAGAGCATTGATGCATCATTTTGTCGGCGACCAATCAATTGGTGACAAATGATGGAAGGTCAATGGGTGTCTTGAGGCTGTAGGCGGAGACCAAGATGCCATAGCCGATGCAGATTTCCACCATTAAATTGGTCGGCAAATCTTAGAGAGATGTGGAGTAGAACCGAAGTTCCATAGATATCTTCTTTTACCCGTCTTTAGGATAATAGAAGCATAGAATAGGGATTCACCA
>JASANA010011277.1:0-17006 GCA_030248095.1 Ptycholaimellus sp. GST1_10
TTGGAGAGGTCTGGAGCAGCAGTTCAAAAAAGTTTCGAAACGCCTGAACAGTGCAATACGTCTTTGATGGCGGCTCGCCATCCTCTTCGACTTCTCAGGAATGGCCTCATCAACAAACTTCTCCAGGCAAATCTCTAGCCAGGGCTGGGATGATACGGTCAGTGAACAAAAGTGGACCTTGGGCAGGGTTCCCCAAGGCGCTCCGTCTACTAGGTGATGCCACCTAGAGCACACGAGACGAGCGCCAGCTAGGCTGTGCCCGTCCATACATTGCAAAATCAATTAAAATGTCTCATTTGGCAGCTCGTTGAGCGTTGGTGGCATTGCAGAAGGCATAGTGGTGGCTAGACGTGAGGGATTGGAACTGACAAGGGAATCTCCAGCTTGTAGATATCTCCTGTTGAAGCGTAGCCTTCTATAGTGACGTTGGAGAGTCGTTCTACTTTGGTGATTTGGAGGGAGTCGATCTAGCTGGTCTTCTATCAAGGTGATGGGCATGCGTACTTGGTTCACATTGCTATAGTCTTGGCAGAGATGATGCGTTGATGTCTTCTGAGGATGGTTGTTGGTGGCGTTGCCGGCCATGGTGGTTGATGTCATAGAGTCGGAGATAGCTCCACCAGTTGGAGTCAACACCTCTAGGAGAACCCAAGCTTCCTGATAGAGTATGTCACACAGGGCCAGGAACTGCTGGTTCCCTTTGCTGTCTGTGTGATAGAGCTGGAGCTTGGCTAAGTTCTCCAGTTGGAAGATCCACGAGCCGTTCCACGATAGAGCACCACGAGGGGACGTGGTCGTGAGTGCAATCGGGGCAGCAATAGATTGCTGAGTTGTCCCCCAGCAGCTGTTGGCAGACTCTCATGAGCAGTGCTGCATCCGTTGGTCCCAAGATTGGCTCCAGCATCCCTTGAGAGCAGGCTAGGCATAGGGGTTGTTGACAGTCGTCGCAGTTGACTCGGTCTGCTGAGGCGACCTCTCTGTGACACCTGCCGCAGCGTGCACCACTGGATGCCAGTTTGGTAGGTGTGATGTGAATTGGTGCTTCCATTGTCATTGGATGGGATGCAATTGCTTCCAAACCAGCGTTTGACCTTTCAGCTACAACCAGGTTCTACCTTAGCCTGTCTCGTCAATGTGAAGGTCGCAGGGCGCGAGTGTAGCCATGATGATATGAGTGGGTCTTTGGAGAATGTCTCGTTGGCGTCATTCCAGTTCCACCCTGTCCACGAGTTCTTGCGCTTCTCAAGTCCTTGTTGATGGTGTCTGAGCCAATGCCGCTGTGTCTCCGCTCCACTTTGCTTCCCTCGTAGATGTTGTTCCAGGCAGCGCTGTCCTTATCGATAACGAGTGCTGAGAACACTGAAGAAGGACGATGAAGAGGGAGTCTGGCCTTTGACTGAACTCTGAGTAGACAGACTTCACCCTCTCGGTAAGGGGTGGAGTGTTGTCATTCCGTCTTCTTCCTAGTCTTGTGGCCTCCCTTCCATCCTGGACGGCATGGTACTCTGAGCGTTATCCCTGGCCAGACCCATGAAGAATTCGATAGACTCGACATAAGATGTCAAGGTCGTCTCAGCTAGTCGGCTGGTGATGGATGGGACTTGGGACTCAAATGCTCCAAAACCACGTCCTCCTCTGCTGGCTTCCAAACTCGAGCATGTTGGTGATGTCCGAGTCATGGAGCGGGTAGTTTTGCCCATCGGATGTCAGAGAAGTAATGACTGATGTAAGGATGACTGGCGTTGGCTGGTGGAGGTACAGGATTCTCTGTTGTCCGACGTAGGAGGAGTGCCATTGAGAGTCCTCTCGATATGATACCTCTGCTGACTTGTCCGCCACCCATCTCAGTGTCATTAGATGATGCGGCTTGGTTATCTCACTGGGCTGAGGACACGGCTATCCTTTCCTTATCTGTGTTCATCCTCGGATTCGACTGAAGCTCTCTAGCTCTAGTACTCTCCGAGGGTAAATCGTGATGAGGTGATGTAGTCAGACGACTTCTCCTTGAGCCTCATGCGTGTCCCAACTATGTCTTGGACAGTGACGTCAAGTCTGACGTTGAGTTTCAGTCCTGTCATTGTTGGATCACAGTGGATCCAAGGCAAGTCCTGGCTCCCTTCGGGGGTGTCCCATTCGCCTAGTTCCCGGCCATCTGGTGATCTTGAGAATGGGCCCCCCATTTCCTTACTGTACCGGCTCTTCCTCTCTCTCTCTCTCAGAAAGGTCTGGTGTTGGCTCTGCTTCTTAATTGATGATGGACTGATGGGAAGCGTAAAGTGAGTGACCGGTTTCCCATGGGGCAATTTCAGGAGGCGTTGTTCTCGCCCAAGTCTGTCCTTGTGCCTAGTGACCTAGTTGTGGGTGGTTGAATGGATTCGCCTTGAGGAAACTCCTGGGTGGTGGCTGTTGGTTGCGTTTTGGTTGTTGGACCCATACTGCAATGTAATAGGGAAGACTCAGTTTAGACTTTGAGCCCATCAGTTGGAATATGGATGGTGTGTGTGTGTGTGTCCGCAGCGTGGGCTGATCATGGAATCAATGTCAGGGTGAATGGTTGGGTACTCCTTCCTTCCCAGCAGCCAGAAGGGTGGTGATGAAGGGAGGGAGGTAATGTGGGCAACATAGTGTGGACGTTGCATGGGTAGTGTGGCCATTGATATGATCAGGTGTATGTGCGGTCGCCGGGCAATGACAGAGTGGAGATGCGCACTGTGTTGTCTGTCTGTCAGGCTGAAGTGACGGATTGATCCGGTACTCAGTGTCTGAGTGTGGAATGCTTATTCTTCAGTTGAGTCACTTGGCCAGTGAGCAGGTAGTCTCCAGCTACCTCTTCCAATGGACGCTGGATTGATGGAATGGCAGTGGGTAGGTGAGGTCAGTGAATGAGTAGATGTATATCCATGTGAGGACTAGGTACTTGGATAGGCTCACTGAGCAATGCAGTCAGGAGGCTCCACGTTGTTGCTCCGCTGCTATGCTCCTGTTGGAAGATGGAGGGAGGGGAAAGAAAAGATTGACAGGTTTCCGAAGAATGTCAATCTGGTGATGACGAGTCTGCACTGGATGTGTCATCCCATGGGTCCTTTCCTCTTGGTCAGGGGCTGTGTAGTTGTATGCTAGCCAGGTAGTGGAGCGGCACCATGGTTGCAGGACTGGGTTGAATCCAGGAGAAAAACTGATGAATGCGACCATTCGGGGGGACAGTAACAAGGGGCTGAAGGCTTCTGACAGTTGTGAGGGCAGTCCGAAGCTGTTGAAGCCATTCACTGCAAGCCAGTGGCTAGAAGTCAGGTGGAGTAGCAGGTGGGGGTCGAAGGTTCCAGCAGTTGCGATGGGACGTGACGGCTATGAAGAGGTCACATTCCATGACCCTCGGAAAAGGCAGGCTCTCATTGCTAGCAGCCTAGTCGCTGATGGTGCGCATGAAAACGCTGTCATCCGAGGCTCCCAGCTGGTTGAGGTCAAAGTAGTCCCAGTTATCGTTGCCGCTGTCCCCAAGGTGGCAATGAGTGCTGCATAGCCCCTCTAGGAAGGCTCGGGGGTGTCCTGGCATCCGGGAAGTGGAGGAAGATGAAGTGGATAATGTCTATGACTCTATGCTTCTCCGCGTGGAGGTGCGCTAAGCCATTTGACGGATGGACTGTGAGGCTTAGTCTAGGCGGTGGCCAGAGTAGAAGGATGACGAGGTTGAGCACTGGCGTGGTTCCAAGTGGGTGAGCCTTGAGGCATGATGTCATGGAGGTCGGCAAGCAAACAACTACAGAGATGAGGTCCGGAGTCAGTTGACGCTGTTGGCCATGCAGGCCTGGTAGTCAAAGGCATGCACTGAGGAGGCGCTGTTCAACCAGTGTCATCTAGACAGTCCCATCTGTCCTAATGTCCGCAGCGCATGTCACGGTGGTAGCTATCTAACTGGCCGCAGTCGAAGTGGTGGCAGTGGTCAGAGTTGGTCCAGTAGACTATGTCTAGTACTTCTGGCCTGCTGACGCCAAAGAAACGCCGGTCATGATTAGTGTCATCCAACGAGTGGTGCTGGAGGTCCATAATGGTCCAACAGATGTTGCTCAATAGGCCCGATGTGTAGGAGCCCGTGAAGGTGGTCCTAGTTGAGGCCATCTGTCGAGGCAAGAAGAAAAGGATGCACTTTTCCGGCTCCCTCGATGAGTGGACTGGAGGTCTTTACATCCCGGACGAGGCTGGTATGGTAGTAGGCCAAGAGCAGGATGTCTCTCTTCACGGAATGAGAACTAGAAGAGTGACAATGAAGACGTGAATGCCAATGACTGTGCACATCTCGCAGTTCTTTCTCCTACCTCGCTGAGATGTTGGTGTGAAGGTGGGAACTAGTGAGGTCATTTGAGGCTCAGTCCAGTCCCTTAGCCGTTGAGGCCTCTGTCAGTGGGGCAGATGACCGGCATCCATCTACGCCTCTTCATTCCCATTCCAGATGACACTTCTTGGCAGATGAAGGTCCAGTGCAGCTTAATTGGTCTGTGAGGATGGTCAAGGACGACCCTGCAGATTGATTGAAGTTGCACTCAGAATACTTTCTCGCTGTTCGAAGTGGCATCAGCATGTCTGGCGGAAGGCTCTGGCCACTTCCAGCCTCATGCATAAGGCCTGGGCAGCTGACGGTAGCAGACGGAAGTCTGGAACACTTCTGGTGGTGGTAGGAGGCCTTTGCATTCTCCAGCATCAATTTGGAGGTCTGGGCCTTCAGTGGTGGCCAATGAGGGACCTTGGCCACCAGTGGCAGTGAGTAGCCGTCCTCAGCCACCAGTCGTAGCAGCAGGGTTCCTGAGTGGCTGGCGGCAACGGGACAGATGCTGGATAGGGGCGTGTGCATACTCCATCCACTGTTGATGATCTCAGTAGCTTCCGGTGTCATGCTGGAGGCTTGAGAAGCAAGCAGAAGACCTGGCAGCTTCCAGTATCGTGCTGGAGGCCAGAGAAACCGGTGTTGACTGACAGGAAGCTCTGGCAGCCTCCAGTGGCCCTTGGGTCTTTCTGTGCTTGCTTGGTGCATCAGGATGCTATTGAATAGCACTGGTTTCCCTCTGGCTCTGTGTGGAAGGTGTCTACTTTTGTAGTCAATCAGTAGTCACTTGTCAGGCTGTCATCTGTTGCATCATCAAGAGAGTGTTGGCCAAAGCTGAGCTGGTAGAAGGAGCTCTGTCTGGACCAGATGCGACAGGTGTAGGGTGAGGAGTGTAGGGATGGAGAGTGTAGCAGGAGCTATGGCTGTGTTTTCTGCCAACGAAGATGCTGTCCATCTTCCTGTACGTCTATGGGCAGTAGCACGGTTTGGCTCCTGGTTCCTGTTTCGGGTACTCTTCCTTCCCGGCGGCCGAGGAGATAGTGTGTAGGGTATATAGCACCAATGATGCATATATTGGTGCAATGATGGCTGGCCAAGGGATGCTAGATGTTCATGTCGGCCAGGGCCAAGATGATGCAGTGCAGGAAGCTTGAGCCCTTGGTCCAGAATTGATGGAAGGATGACAGCATGAGATGGTGTCACGGCCTTTGTCACTTCAGGTGACTATGGACAGGACAGTGGCGAGGTGGAGCAGGCAGGCTCTGATTTGTTTGCCGGTGCAAGGCATGCCGCTCAACACTGGCTTTCCAAAACTCCGCCACTGTTAGGAGTTGATGAAGTGAGTAAGGGGTCTGCATGTCATCCGAGATGCAATCTGGTGGCTGATGAGTTGGGTCGGCCATGCAGTTCATGGCTGTCCAGGTGGAAGCTGTTGGCTAAACCGTCCAGGTTCCCACAGGCCAAATTCAGGCTGGCATCATACTGAGAGAAAGTATGATGTGGCCCGGAGGATTGTTGGAGCCTGTTTCGGAACATGGCATCCTTAAAGGGGGTGAGCTGCTGGACACTGGGCTTGGTCTTGAACCGGCCAACGTGGAAGACGATGGCAAAGCTGGACTCGGACTGCTTCATGCCGATGAACATGTCCGGCAGGAAGCAGAACTGCAGTAGTGCAGAGTGGAGTCCTGGAGACTAGCACTCTGTGGCTGTAGGCAGGTGATAGAAGGCAGTGGATGGTTAGATGCTGTGCTTGATGTGGAACGCGCCAGCGGCCTTGCCGTTGAAGGCAAGTGGGAAGCAACCGCATCTCCCAGTTGTTGCCATCCAGACCTTCCTGTCTGCCATCGCCAAGCAGTAGTCCAAGAAGATGTGTTCTTCTGGCCATCAGTGGAGCTGAATAGGCTCTCCTAGTCTTCGATGAATGGGCTGGCGAGTGGCTTCCATGGATTGTGAAAGCCAGGGATGGAACTTGCATTGCCACTCTAATGTCCCCCTGGGTTCTTGAGTTCCACTTGGACTCACTTCTCCTTGTTTGTGTCTCAGGCTGTTAGGATGCATCACTTTCTTGAGTGATTCCTTTGATTCCAATTCTTCCCTGTGGTGCGTCATTGAGTTGCTCCTTTTTTGAGCTGCCTTTCTCCTTCTGTTCTGTTGTTACTCTCTGACGACTGGCTCTCAAAGGGAAGGATGGGCAGGCAGGGAAGGCAGTAAGCATGCATCGCAGCAGCAGTGACAAGGAAAGAGAGGGAAGGCGATGATGAGGGCATAGAAAGGCTGTTGCAGAAGTCCGGAGTGGGCTTCTTCATCACCATGGGCAGCGAGCAACGCTTCTTGCCCTGTGCCACCATCCATTGTTCTCCTCCTTCCTTGCGTTGTTTCTCCACGTGGCCCACGATGGAGGCAAGCGTGAGTGTGAGCGTGAGCGGTAGTGGGAGCGGGAGCATGCTGATGAGGAAGATGCTCCCTGAGCATCCAGTCATCGCATCCGCTCAGAGCTCCCTCCTTTCACCATGGCCTTGTTGACCTCAGGTAGCTCGTCGACGGTGGCGGACACGGACTGGGCATGTCTGGAGATGTCTTGCAGGTCGGATTGCACCTGGTGCATCTGGCGGAGCCCGTCAAAGGCGGCGTAGAGGCTCTTGGCCTGCTTCTGGCTGATGACGTAGCCGTCTCCCTGGATCTTGTTCAGCTGCTGCTGGAGGGCCCGTTTCTTACACTCAAGCTTGTCCCGGGCAGCTTGAGCTTGGCTCTGCTCCTGGATGACCTGCTCCTTCTCGGACCTGGTGGTGGCCAGCTGCTTCTGGAGTTCCTTGCGGTCCTTCTCCAGTGTCTTCACCTTCGCCTCCAACCCCAAGCACTGTCTCTCAAAGGAAAGTGCTTTCTGCACTTGGAGAGATTTGATGCAGGATCCAATGATGGTGCCTATCTGTCACTGAACTTGTCAATCCAGCTCCAGTAGGTGGCTGTCCTTCCAGTGGAGTTGCTGGAGGAGACTGGCACAATGTCTCTGCATGTTGTCGATCAACTTGGAGCCGGTGTTCAGGTAGGCTTCTGGTATCCCGGGTCTGCCTCTCTCCTCC
This sequence comes from Ptycholaimellus sp. GST1_10, assembly GCA_030248095.1. Classification (NCBI taxonomy): domain Eukaryota; kingdom Metazoa; phylum Nematoda; class Chromadorea; order Chromadorida; family Chromadoridae; genus Ptycholaimellus; species Ptycholaimellus sp. GST1_10. Next base: position 7,399 of record JASANA010011277.1, read on the forward strand.
TCCTCTCGAGACTCCCTGGGGCTGGAGCTTCAGGGAAAGGAAGTGGGGCAAAGGTGACCCTGGGCGCTGCCGGATCTGAAGGCGGTGTTCCTTGGGCCGTTTCTCTCCTCCTCCCCTCGAGGCTCTCTGGAGATGGAGCTTCCTGAAGAGGAAGTGGAGCAAAGGTGACCCTGGCAGCAGTTGGAGTTGGAGACGAGGCTGTGGATGAGGTCTCCTTCTGTGCAGGAGATGAAGAGACCAGTGATGGACTGGCCAAGGCCGTGCTGCCGGAGACACTGGCTTCTGTTCCCGTTGAAGACGAGGCTTCTGGGACTCCCTTGGGCAGCAAGTAGCTGGTGATAGAGGGATATGTGTGGGAATGACCTGAAGCTCTGTCTCTGCCTTTGTTGGTGAGGAGGAGTTGGCTTCTCATCTTGGCGACTGTCGGTGGTGACGGGGAGATTGCCGGTCACATTTAGGAGACTTCTGGCTCCTCTCCTTGGGGTCCTTGCCTCCCTGGAGGAAGGCTAGGAGGTCCTCTCCTCCCTTGAAGGCCTTGGAGTGCTCCTGGCCATCTGAGTTTGGCGGCTTGTCATAGAAGCGCGTTCACTTCCTTCCCGGCTCCGACTTGGAGCTGGCTCCTCCTTCCTGCTCCTCCTCGCCTACCTCCTCTCCTTCCTCTCCTTCTTCCTCTTGATGCGGCGTAGTGTCCAATTCGTCTCCCTGGGAAGAGGGTAGTTTGAGGGAGGGAGGTGGAGGGGTGTGGAAGATAGCAACTGTTGGTTGTGGGAATGTGGCAGTGGAAATATTTCTCGGGGAGAAATGTGTCAGGGGTTGATGAAGGGGGCTGGAGGCTGTCAATGATGGGGTGCTAGAGCGTAGAGGCCAACGGTGGCAGCAGTGGATAGTCACTGTGGGGTTGGAGTTGGGGCTCAGAACTTGGCTCAGCAGGGTGTCTGAGGGTGAGTGGGAAGTGAGGGGAGCTGATGGGGGACTTGGCCAAGGGACTGACTGAGGCTGGAGGAGTAGCTGGCTGAGGCTGGGTACCTCCGATCCTCCCCCCGCAGCGGGGGTGGGGCCATAGTGGTTGGAAAGTGGTGATGGTGTAGAGAAGCAGGGGAAGAATTTCCAAGCTCCTGTGTGTGGAGGCCGAAGCAGGCTTGGCAGAGGCCTGTCTCTCTGGAGCGCTGGCGGAAAAACTTCAGCTTCATTTATCACCATTAGGTGTGGAAAGGAGCTCCCTTTGTGCACTCAGCCCATGCGTGTGGAGGAAGGGTGTGTAAAGTTGATGGAGGGGGCCATTAGGTGGAGAAAGGGGGATCGTTAACGATCCTGGCTCTGAGGTGGTGGGCAATTAGAGCTGACAAATGAGTGTCAGTGTTTGCGGAGGCCACTTTTTGCGAGGGGCGCAAAAATGCAGGGGGTGGTGGCAGGGCGGAGTCATCCATCATCCGCACTTGCTGTTCCTTGGAAGCCGCTTTTTCTGGAGAGGAGCGCAGGGAGAAGGGTGTGGCTGTAAGGAGGATCATTAACCTCATTTGTTTGCGCTCTCTAGGGGCCGCTTTTTCAGAGCTTGCACCAAAAAACGTAGGCCCGCGGAGGGGAGAGTGGAGGGGGGCAATTAGTCTGCCTCTCTTCTTGCCACTCTTCTTGCAAAGACTGGGGGAGCAGGTTCCTGCTGGCTGGGGCAGGGGGTGTTTTGCAGGGGAGTGTGTGGCATGCTGAAGGGTGGAGTGTACAGCAAAGGGGGTGCAGGCTGAGGGGGCTGTTTTTGCTGGGTGTTGAATAGCAGGTGGATGGGCTTGTGTAGGCAGCAAATTGGTGCAGGGAATTTTGACCACGGAGCAGCCCAAAGGGCCGCTCCGCAGTCTATAGAGGTTACTCAACTTTTGTCCTCATATATATATATATATATATATATATATATGTATATATATATGTATATATTTCAGGAAATGCTGTCCATGGGCAAATTCTCAACGGATTTGGACAAACTTTTTTTTTCCTGAAACGTAATGCTATTTTAGGAAGATCTGGAGGGGTAGACCCGGTTTCCAAGCATTTGAAACATTACTTTTTTGGGTAGAAAGGTTGAAAATATGGGTATGCTGTAAAATGCTCAATTCTCAATGGATTTTGACAAACTTTTTTTACTGAAAGGTAATGAAATTTAAGGAAGATCTGGAGGTGTGGAACAAGTCCCGGAGCATTTGAAACATTACTTTTTTGGGTAGAAAGTTTGAAAATGGTGTATGTTGAAGGCTCCGCGGTCACCTATTGCGCTCTGCGCCATATACTTGTTAGCCAAGCTTTGCCATCTGAAGTCCACCACCATGCACTTTACGAACTATCAAAACAGTTGCAATATGCAGCACTCCATGGGCTTCGATGATTCCTGATTCTTGAAGCAGTCATTGTCAGTTTCGTAGCAGACACCTAGTAGTCCGCTTGTCCAATCAGCCACTTGTTTGACTGCGAAGCGGACTCATAGTAGTTTGCACTTCTCAAATCAGCCACCGGTCTGGCTGCAAAACGGACTCGTAGTAGTCTGCACTCATCAAACTCAGTCACCAGTCTGGTTGCTAAGCGGACTTGTAGTAGTCCACACTTGACAAAATCAGCTGCCTAGTTGGCTGTGAAGTGGACTTGTGGTAGCCCATGCTTGTTGAAATCAGCCACCAGCTTGGCTGCAAAGCGGACTCGTAGTAGTCCGCACTTGACAAGATCAGCTGCCTAGTCGGCTGCAAAGCAGACTCCTCATAGGCTGCACTCGTCCAGTCAGCCACCAGTTTGACTGTGAGGCGGACTCCTTCTGGCCCGCACTGACAAGATCAGCCGCATAGTCGGCTGTGAAGCAGATGCCTCGTAGTCTGCACTCGTCCAGTCAGCCACCAGTTTGGCTGCGAGGCAGACTCCTTCTGGCCCACACTGACGAGATCAGCCACCTAGTCAGCTGCGAAGCAGACTCCTCGTAGTCTGCGCTCGCCCAGTCAGCCACACGTTTGGCTGTGAGGCGGACTCCTTCTGGCCCACACTGACGAGATCAGCCGCGTAGTCGGCTGCAAAACAGACTCCTTGTAGTCTGCACTCGTCCAGTCAGCCACCAGTTTGGCTGCTAGGCGGACTCATTCTGGCCCGCACTGATGAGATCAGCCACCTAGTCGGCTGCGAAGCAGACACCTCGTAGTCTGTGCTTGTCGAATCATCCACCTGGCGGAGTTCGATGGAGGCTGAGGGTTTTGTGTTCTGTACTCCTTCCCGCGTCGATAACCAGCCGCCTGGTAGGCTGGGCGCTGTCATTGCCTCCTAGTAGGCCTGCGCGGTTGCGAATTCTGTGCTCGTCAGCTCAGAGTCCCGTAAGACAAATTTGCTCTCCTCTGCATCCTCCTCCATCCATCAATGGCGCGAGGTGGCAAAAGGCATACTAGGCCTTTGCAGAGTAACAAAATGGGCCCTCAGCCTGAAGAGAGAAGGAACGAGGGTGCTTTGCCAGCGCCCTCACGTGACAGCCGCTCCCATGTCGGCTGTCCCTGCCTTTGATTCCTGCATCTCTCCCACTTCCTCAGCAATGCGGCAGAGTATGGCAGGGCGTGCCCTTGCAGTCTTCCTGCCTCCCCCCCATAAGGGCAACAGAGAAGAGTAGCAAGAGGCCGAGTAGTTGTTGCCCACTGGCTCCTAGTAGCTCTTAGGTGAGGCTTTCTCCAGGCATCTGAATTCACGGTTCAATCCGCAGTCAGAGTCCACAGAGGAAGGCTGCTGTGAAAGAAATGCAAATGATGGATGCCGCGTTGTTGGTCATTCTCAGGTCTGCAGTCGGAGTCCACAGAGGAAGACTGCTAGAGATGAGGGGGTTGACCCTTGAGGCTTAGTCACGCTGTTTGCCAATTCCCACCCACAGTCCAAATCCACAGAGGAAGGCTGCTGAAGGGGAATTGCAGGGACAGATTGACTTGATTGAGCTGGTGCTGTTTGACACTCTCCATCCGCAGTCGGAGTCCACAGAGGAAGGCTGCTGGAACGGGAGTGCAGTGACAGGCTGAACTCTTGGTGGCCGTAGGCCTGTGCCTGCCGATTCAAGCCATAGTAGATGAGTGGCCAAAGGCCTGTGTCTGCTGATTCAGGCCATAGTAAGAGTGGCCAAAGGCCGGTGCCTGCCGATTCAGGCCATAGACGAAGTGGCTGTAGGCCTGTGCCTGCCAATTCAGGCCATAGTTGAGTGGCCGGAGGCCAGTGCCTGCCAAATCAGGCCATCTAGATGAGGTGGCCATCAGCCTGTGCCTTGTTCACATCGCAGTTAAAGGCAAGCCAGATGCCGATGAGCTTGATGAACAAGGCTGTAAGGTGCATGACTCAAGTCTGGAGCGTAGCCACAACAAGGCAGCTCCTGCACCTTAGACCGGCCTCTGAGATCAGTCCTCTCTCCTGCTTCCTTGCGATAAAACCCTACTGCTCCTCTGCCCTTGTAACCACACCAGAGTCCTACAATGGTTTCGTTTCACCAGGCCTAGTCCTTGCCCTTGCGCAGCGACATCCAGGATAGGGTAGTGAGAGGCCCTCGCAACCTGGCTCTGTCGTGGGGCCTGGATTAGCTCTGCGGACTCCGAGCCACGAAGTTCACTCTCACCTGCCCCGTCCCCTCCTCTTCCTAAGCCTCCTCTCTTCCTTCTACCCCCCTCCCTCTTGTCTCTCCTCGCCTTCTGGCTGCACGCCGAAGCGAGCTGAAGTCCGCAAAGACCGAAATGACTGAAAACGGTGATGGCCCAGAATGGTGTTCGACGGCATAACGCCCGCTCCTCAATACCATCTCATGGGCCTCGAAAGCCTACTATGGAGAAGGTAATGCCACGCAATGGCTGACCCGTTTTTCTCAAATAGCATACGCAAAAGGCCAGAACCAAAACACCTGGCATACACTGATTGTTCCATACTTGGAAGGACCTGCGTTAGACACCTACAGAGGTTTGCAGGATGGCACTAGAGGGAAAGGCAGCTACGATGTAATCAGAAACGCTTTAGTCGACACTTTCGATAGCTCCCCAGAAGTAAACCGATTATCGGTCTGCGAAGGCATTGTCCAGCAGCCAGGAGAAAGGGTCATGGCATTTTTGGCCAGGCTTGGAAAAGTCTGATTCAGCAATTTCCCATCAGTGCCACCTTTGTCGCAGACACGCAGGCAGTGTTGCTCGGCAATTTTTCCTAGGAGGCCTACGATCTGAATTACGATTTGCGCTGCTAAACAGCAGCAGTTACCAGACACAGTCGCAAATTGTGCTTTGGCAGCAAAGAGAAGTGAAGATTTGTTCGGCACTCAACAATTGGTCAATCAGCTCAGCCTAGTGTTCGGCCAACAGAGCTTCGGCGAACAAGCAGAAGAAGGAGCGGAGAATCCCTTGGAATGGAGCAAGGGAAGGAAAGAGGTAGAGGCAGAGGCCGATGGTCCCAAAGAGGCCAAGGGCAAGGCAATATGGCCTCCACATCCGCAAATCCGACAAGGAATCACTCAAACAACCCTGCTTTGGAAACAAAAATCTGCTTCTGGTGCCACAGAAAAGGCCATCTTCCAACCAATTGCTGGGCTCTTAAGGATTTCGTGACCATGGTGAAGGGTGAAACCGATGAACCTTGTGCCGAATTTCTGCAAATGCATATCATTCATACCCCGTTTCAAACAGCGCTCTCAAAGCGTTAGGGGCGGCAGAAGCTCGAGTGGGAGGATGCCAAAGGGCCAAAGGACACAGAAGGCAGAGCATGGGACAACGGCCGACTACTTTCTCAGCAAACTGAAGACAAGTCGAAAGGGCCAAGAGTGAGATTCCAGCGGCAGGTGAGCTACCTAGTAGAGGAGGAGCCTGAGCCTGAGGAGGAGGTAGAGGAAGAGGCAGAAATACTAGCTCCCGACCTTTGGTACTGCCATGAAGAGGAGGAGGAAGAGCTGGAGGAAGAGTTGGAGGAGGATGAAGTGTGAAGTCAAGACGCTATGAGTAGCGCAAAATGTCATGCTGGCAAGTAGGCTCTCTGTGTGTGCATTAGCACTGCAGGGGGGGGGGGGAATAAGTAGAGGTTCCTGGGTGAGTTGAGAGAAGGAGTTTAAAGAGGACTCAGATCAACAAGATCAAAAGATGCATCGATAAAAATTCGCAATTGACTGGTAGAAAAAACTCGTAAAAATCTGAAAACAGCCGCAGTCCCCTAGTCTGAAAGGCTGGCTATCAAAAAGAGCTTTCAAGGCCGGTGTAGCGGCAAGAGAAAAGCCTTTGTTTTCGCTTCGCTGCGTTAAGTGGCCTATAAACAGGCAGCAAGCCTCCAAGCATTCAATGCAAAACCCTTACCTAGACTAGTAAAGAAATTGGCCGAGAAACCAGTTATTGTTTTTTCGTTTTCCCCCCTCACACTAAGAAACCCCACAAATCCTAACCACTAGACCTCTCGTTGATGTTTCAGAGCAAAAGTTTAAAGAAAACTTTGGGCCTTAACAGCGATATCAGTTCTAAAACCCAGTCATTACGAAGGCAGAAAGCCACTCAAAAGAATTCCGTGTATGAAATTTAATAAAAGAACATTCAAATGAAAATGTCAGTTGGTTTGCAAAAGCCGCTTCTTTCGCACTTAGCATATGGATGCCTGACAAGCCGCACCTGTTCCTTATGTTTTTCCAAACACAGCATTTCAAAAAATAATATTCAGGCATTTCACGCTTAGTGTGAGGTTTGGTCGTCGTTTTTCGATTAGCCACAAACGAATTTGGTTATTTCCAGTTACGAGTTATAAAATCAGCGGAAAAATTGACAAGAATAAGAAATAAAGAGTGTCTAGGCTTAGAAAAGTCAGAACCAAATAACTATGGGAAAGAGATAAAGTCAAAAACACTTCCCGGCTTTGCGACCGGGGTTGGCTACTGCTGATAGATAAACGGCATGAAGGAAAGGAGAAAATGCTGATTTTCTGCCTTTCATTGCTTCGCTATCATTGGAACTGAGAAATGGAGTTTCTCTTCAATGCCCCAAGAACACCCACCTTCTTCAACCCATGAACCCAGCTCAAGCCTTTTGGCCTGAAGCAGCTCCCGCGCCCATTTGCTGAAAACTTTGCGGCCATTTGGAGGAGCCCTGCAACTACCACGTGCTGGATGCTCGGCGCCCCTATCCTACAAGGTACAATTTAGAGCCGATGCTAAAAACAAAAAGGTTTTTGCTGTCAGAGACTTTCGGGTTCGGCCAAGGAAATGGATGGAGCTAGTCGACAGCAAGCCGGCCTGCAACTGCTTGCCCATGGCCTGATCCATGGCCAGTAATTCCAGGTCGTGAGCGGCAAGGCCATTGGGTGGGGGACACTGCCAGATGCCTCAACCGCGATGACGATAAACCTTCTATCTGCCCTTGGGTTATTCCCTACCTCTGTCCTACACAGACACTGTGCCTAAAGGGAGGTTTGCTCGCAGGCCAACCTCTGCCCCATGCCCAATGAAGAGGGGCGGGCACTGCTGCCAGACCTAGAAGAGGAGGAGAAAGCCTGTGCAAGACGCCTGGCCTGGCACATTCAACGCCTCATGTGCGGCAGCGACCTGTGGCTGGCTCACAAGGCCCAGCCCCAGTCGATTTTCACGGGTCCAGCTTTGTTGGCTACTGGCCAACGTCGAACGAAGTAGCCCGAAATGGCCCAGTCACTTCTTAGCCGAATTCTCTGTTGGCAAAGAAGAAAAAGATGTTTGCAGGTCAAGCAGTTGGCCAGACAGGCTGAGGAGACGATCGAACGGTTGGGCTTCGACCCGTTCGACATCGTGGAAACGAACGGGTTTAATCAACTGAAAAGTGGATCCTGGGTCCTCGTCACCGCCGAGGCCATCGGCTGCTCAATCATCAAGGCCAACCTCCACAGTGAAGCACAACAATGTGAACTTCCACCAGGCCGGGTCCTGCGTCACCAACCTCGCCACCGGGGAGCAGGCAAAGCTCCAGCTACAGCAGCCTGAACACGATAGTGGCCGCGCACAGCCTGCTCTCCGCCTCCGGCACCATCTACCTAAGCCCCAAGGTGGGCAGAATTAATTTCACCTCTAATGGAAAAAATTGGCGATTGTTATGATAGGTCATTCGCTACCTACCGCCCCCTCTGCTGGCTCTGCAGGAGCAACAGCTGGAGAATATAAAGCGACCAGCGCCATCTACAGGACCCATAACAGGTATTGTTTATCAAACGGCTCCACCAGCTAACAAGGCTAATTAATGGGTTATAGGCCAGTGGAAGCCAAGGAGATGCCCACTCTCGAACGCCCACCAGAACGGCAAGTGAGCCTTCTCACAAACGCAAATTTGGCCCCCAACAGTTCCGCCTAGGTGCCAAATTAGCAAAATTATTGAGTTTTTTTGTGGGAGGCGTAAGTGAAATGACGTATGGAATAATAAAAAAAAGTTATCAAACGGGCGAAATAATAAGCAAGTGTAAAACGTTCCTCATTAAAAGGAAAACTAGCAAGATAAACTTGCCTACCTGATGTTTCACTTATAGCACAAGAAAAGATTTCAACTAATAAAGTGCAATTCTTTACCGCCATAAGCACGTTCATCCCTGCTTGCGCAGAACCAAAGGACACATATTATGAGAAGTGATGTTTCATCAAAGACACATATCCGTAATTAGATGACAATCGCCAATTAGCGTGACAAGTTACAGAACCTTAGAATGGAAAAACCAATGATAAAAATTGCACAGCTTCATTTTACTCGCTGATGCAAATATAATAAAATTTGTTTTGATAACCAAAGAACTCTTTAATGGGTTAAGAAGAGCGGATCCTGGGAACATGCCTAAGGCACTGTTTTGTCTGCAAAAAGTATAAAGACAACGTCTAGACTCACAACCAGGACAGCTCTCCTTGGCCTATAAAAGGTAGCCTAGGTGAGCAGAGGTAACCAGTTCTCAACACCAGCCCCCTTCAACCTGCCAACTTCCAAGAAACGTCAACGGACAAGTCTTCAGCCTAAAAAGCAAGTAAGACCACCGTTTTCAATAAGCCAAATTGATGTTTAGACTTCTCAATTATGTCATTCTCATACCAAGAGCATTTTGATGAGCTAGATAGATCATGAAATAAAAACGTTGTACTTCTCAATACCTGAGCGTAGAAAATCATCAGGGGAGCCCAATCTTTGTGGTAGTGCGAGCCTTGGTTGTAGACAATAGTCAACCAGGCTCACGCTAACCATAGCTTGTGCTTTCGCAAACTCGTCAGGAAAGAAACTCTACTTAGGGAAGTCCAAGCTTAATGATAGCGCGAGCCTTGGTTGAGAATCTCGTCAACCATGCTTTCGCTCATCATCGCTTTGTTTCAAAATTCATCCAAGAATAAACCAGCTAAGGTAAGCCCAATCTTTGTGGTATCGCGAGCCTTGGTTGTAGACTTCAGTCATCCAAGTTCACGATCACCATAGCTTGTGTTTTCCAAATAACGAACGGCAAATAAATTTTTTCTGAAGCCCTCATCTAGAAAAACAACATGGGTAGTCCCGCAGCTTCGCGGTAATGGGAGCCTTGGTTGTAGAAATAAGTCAACCATGCTTCCACGAGCCGGCTTTCTAAAAATCCTCAATAAATTAATTCATCCCCTTCATATAGAACAAACACCGTCATGG
>JASANA010011280.1:0-15497 GCA_030248095.1 Ptycholaimellus sp. GST1_10
CTGGTATATATTATAAATTGACCTTATCGCGGGAAGCACCAATCACTTCTAATAGTGTTACAATCGAAAGAGCATCATATAGTTGACCAAAACAAGGCAATAGATTCAAACCAGTTGTCCAAACTTGTTCTTCTCCTCTGTATCCATTCAATGGACGATAGTAGGTGTTTAATTAGTCCGTATTAAAGACATCAATCGGCAAGGTGAAATGGTAAATCTGTGGAATGGGCTATGGACTAGTTATACATAGTATTCCTCCAGATCTTCCTAAAATATCACTACCTCATAGAAAAAAAAATTGTCATGGACTAAACTTAGATTAAGGACAAAAGTTTAGTCAACTGTATAAACTACGGGCTTTTAGCTGATCTGCCATCAAAAATATGTCTAAATGAAACATGAATACCTGCTTTGAACCAAAGCTGCGTTTTTGGCGACATCTGATATAACCTTGTTAAGTAATTGATTTTGCCCATCAGTTAGTTTCTGTTGCAGAATTTGAACATATGATAGGATTTCTACTATCAATAGAAACAAGAAAGGCAGCTTTGAATACATACACATTCCAAAAATTGTGTCAAAATGTTTACTTAGTTGATTGAAAAAAATGGGAGTCATTTTGCATAAAAGTCACTGGATTTATAAAAAGACATGAAGCATTTATAACAATCGTTTTAATAAAATCTAAGACGAAAATGGGAAATACCGGGGGGGTACGAAGTCTTCGGACACCCTAAGGTCAATTTTTGAAAATTTATTTCTCCAACCACAAAAACGCTAGAAAGCTGCTTTTATCACACAATGTTCCACCAACCTTGCTTAGTATGTGCATAAATTGGCTGCTCATTTTGTTGCAGAGAACTGGAGAAATGCCAATTTTTGTGAGGGCGTTCAAAAATAAAACTGCCCCTTCATAAATTTTTTTACCTGCTTTCTAGGCTTCATTTGTCAGCCCCAGCCGAAGCTTTGGAGTTCAAAATTAAGCACAATTAACATTAACATAAATTTTTAAAACTCCAGGTGATTTCTATGTTGAGAAATTGCCTCCAATGTACACCATACATTTCCCCCGTCCCTTTGATTAATAACCACTACAACAGGGCAGTATTACTTTTGAACGACCTCAGAAAAATTGTAATTTCTCCAGTTCTCTGCAACAAAATGAGAAGCCAATTTATGCACATACTAAGCAAGGTTTGGGGAACATTGTGTGAAAAAATCAGCTTTCTAGCGTTTTTGTGGTTGGAGAAATAAATTTTCAAAAATTGACCTTAGGGTGTCCGAAGACTTCGTACCCCCCCCCCCCCCCCCGGTATATTAGCTCAAAATGAGGGTATATTTAAAAGCTTGCTGGTATCAGCTGGCAATGCATTTGTTTTAACATGATCACGAACTTTCTGCTCCCAAGCTAACCAGTTGTTTCGATAAATTGATGCACTCTCTGGTGTTAGCGGACTATCTGGATTAGGCTCCGAAAGAAGAGAGCAAATGCTAAGCAACAATTTTGTTATAGTCAGTGATGGCGTCCATCCACCCATTCCACCTCTTAGTGTTGTTAAGCATATTTGTCCTGTGTGCGAAATATTTGGATGCCAAATTGGAGTCATGAATCTAACTACTGGGGGTGCAAAGGGATAATCTTCAGAAAATTTTTATATTAAGCTGAAAAACACCCTCTTCGTAAGCTGTACCAGCAGGACCTCTTATAACACCATGCCAATGAAGCAAATTATTGTTGAATGGCTCTGCATTGCACCAGTCATTTATTTCATTCTTTAGATCTACAAGTCCTTTTTTCAATCGCTTCTGAGCAGTTGATATAGTTTCTGTTATCTGACCTGTTTCTACATACACCACTTTTCCCAGTAGAGTGAGGATGGGCACATCTGAACAGTGCCACATCGCACTTCAATCATGGGCAGTTGCACTGTGCAGCTCCCATGGCCTGATCTGTAGCAACACCAAACATGCATCAGAACACTGGTCTCACGTAGCGCGATTTCAGTGTGCTGCTCCATCCATGCTTATCCCAGTGCAATGAGGATGGGCCCATCTGAACAGTGCCACAGTGCCCTTCAATCATGGGCAGTTGCACTGCGCAGCTCCCATGGCCTGATCTGTAGCAACACCAAACATGCATCAGAGCACCGCTCTCACGTAGCGCGATTTCAGTGTACTGCTCCATCCATTTTTGTCCCAGTGCAGTGAGGATGGGCCCATCTGAACAGTGCCACAGCACCCTTCAATCATGGACAGTTGCACTGTGCAGCTCCCATGGCCTGATCTGTAGCAACACCAAACATGCATCAGAACACTGCTCTCACGTAGCGCGATTTCAGTGTACTGCTCCACCCATGCTTGTCCCAGTGCAGTGAGGATGGGCCCATCTGAACAGTGCCACAGCGCCCTTCAATCATGGACAGTTGCACTGCGCAGCTCCCATGGCCTGATCTGTAGCAACACCAAACATGCATCAGAACACCGCTCTCACGTAGCGCGATTTCAGTGTACTGCTCCACCCATGCTTATCCCAGTGCAATGAGGATGGGCCCATCTGAACAGTGCCACAGCGCCCTTCAATCATGGGCAGTTGCACTGCGCAGCTCCCATGGCCTGATCTGTAGCAACACCAAACATGCATCAGAACACCGCTCTCACGTAGCGCGATTTCAGTGTACTGCTCCACCCATGCTTGTCCCAGTGCAGTGAGGATGGGCCCATCTGAACAGTGCCACAGCGCCCTTCAATCATGGGTAGTTGCACTGCGCAGCTCCCATGGCCTGATCTGTAGCAACACCAAACATGCATCAGAACACCGCTCTCACGTAGCGCGATTTCAGTGTACTGCTCCACCCATGCTTGTCCCAGTGCAGTGAGGATGGGCCCATCTGAACAGTGCCACATCACCCTTCAATCATGGGCAGTTGCACTGCGCAGCTCCCATGGCCTGATCTGTAGCAACACCAAACATGCATCAGAACACCGCTCTCACGTAGCGCGATTTCAGTGTACTGCTCCACCCATGCTTGTCCCAGTGCAGTGAGGATGGGCCCATCTGAACAGTGCCACAGCGCCCTTCAATCATGGGCAGTTGCACTGCGCAGCTCCAATGGCCTGATCTGTAGCAACACCAAACATGCATCAGAACACCGCTCTCACGTAGCGCGATTTCAGTGTACTGCTCCACCCATGCTTGTCCCAGTGCAGTGAGGATGGGCCCATCTGAACAGTGCCACAGCGCCCTTCAATCATGGGCAGTTGCACTGCGCAGCTCCCATGGCCTGATCTGTAGCAACACCAAACATGCATCAGAACACCGCTCTCACGTAGCGCGATTTCAGTGTACTGCTCCACCCATGCTTGTCCCAGTGCAATGAGGATGGGCCCATCTGAACAGTGCCACAGCGCCCTTCAATCATGGGCAGTTGCACTGCGCAGCTCCCATGGCCTGATCTGTAGCAACACCAAACATGCATCAGAACACCGCTCTCACGTAGCGCGATTTCAGTGTACTGCTCCACCTATGCTTGTCCCAGTGCAGTGAGGATGGGCCCATCTGAACAGTGCCACAGCGCCCTTCAATCATGGGCAGTTGCACTGCGCAGCTCCCATGGCCTGATCTGTAGCAACACCAAACATGCATCAGAACACCGCTCTCACGTAGCGCAATTTCAGTGTACTGTTCCGCCCATGCTTATCCCAGTGCAGTGAGGATGGGCCCATCTGAACAGTGTCACAACGCCCTTCAATCATGGGCACTTGCACTGCGCAGCTCCCATGGTCTGATCTGTAGCAACACCAAACATGCATCAGAACACCGCTCTCACGTAGCAGGATTTCAGTGTACTGCTCCACCCATGCTTGTCCCAGTGCAATGCGGATGGGCCCATCTGAACAGTGCCACAGCGCCCTTCAATCATGGGCAGTTGCACTGCGCAGCTCCCATGGCCTGATCTGTAGCACCACCAAACTTGCATCAGAACACCACTCTCACGTAGCGCGATTTTAGTGTACTGCTCCATCCATTTTTGTCCCAGTGCAGTGAGGATGGGCCCATCTGAACAGTGCCAGAGCGTCCTTTAATCATGGGCAGTTGCACTGCGCAGCTCCCATGGCCTGATCTGTAGCAACACCAAACATGCATCAGAACACCGCTCTCACGTAGCGCGATTTCAGTGTACTGCTCCACCCATGCTTGTCCCAGTGCAGTGAGGATGGGCCCATCTGAACAGAGCCACAGCGCCCTTCAATCATGGGCAGTTGCACTGCGCAGCTCCCATGGCATTCTCTGTAGCAACACCAAACATGCATCAGAACACCACTCTCATTTAGCGCGATTTCAATGTACTGCTCCACCCATGCTTGTCCCAGTGCAGTGAGGATGGGCCCATCTGAACAATGCCACAGCGCCCTTCAATCACGGGCAGTTGCACTACGCAGGTCCCATGGCCTGATCTGTAGCCACACCAAACATGCATCAGAACACCGCTCTCACGTAGCGCGATTTCAGTGTACTGCTCCACCCATGATTGTCCCAGTGCAGTGAAGTTGGGCCCATCTGAACAGTGCCACAGCGCCCTTCAATCATGGGCAGTTTCACTGCGCAGCTCCCATGGCCTGATCTGTAGCAACACCAAACATGCATCAGAACACTGCTCTCACGTAGCGCGATTTCAGTGTACTGCTCCACCCATGCTTGTCCCAGTGCAGTGAGGTTGGGCCCATCTGAACAGTGCCACAGCGCCCTTCAATCATGGGCAGTTGCACTGCGCAGCTCCCATGGCCTGATCTGTAGCAACACCAAACATGCATCAGAACACTGCTCTCATGTAGCGCGATTTCAGTGAACTGCTCCACCCATGATTATACCAGTGCAGTGAGGATGGGCCCATCTAAACAGTGCCACAGTGTCCTTCAATCATGGGCAGTTGCACTGCGCAGCTCCCATGGCCTGATCTGTAGCAACACCAAACATGCATCAGAACACCACTCTCACATATCGCGATTTTAGTGTAATACTCCACCCATGCTGGTCCAAGTGCAGTGAGGATTGGTCCATCTGAACAGTGCCACAGCGCTCTTCAATCATGGACAGTTGCACTGTGCAGCTCCCATGGCCTGATATGTAGCAACACCAAACATGCATCAGAACACCGCTCTCACGTAGCGCGATTTCAGTGTACTGCTCCACACATGCTTGTCCCAGTGCAGTGAGGATGGGCCCATCTGAACAGTGCCACAGCGCCCTTCAATCATGGGCAGTTGCACTGCGCAGCTCCCATGGCCTGATCTGTAGCAACACCAAACATGCATCAGAACACCGCTCTCACGTAGCGCGATTTCAGTGTGCTGCTCCACCCATGCTTGTCCCAGTGCAGTGAGGATGGACCCATCTGAACAGTGCCACAGCGCCCTTCAATCATGGGCAGTTGCACTGCGCAGCTCCCATGTCCTGATCTGTAGCAACACCAAACATGCATCAGAACACCGCTCTCACGTAGCGCGATTTCAGTGTACTGCTCCACCCATGCTTGTCCCAGTGCAGTGAGGATGGGCCCATCTGAACAGTGACACAGCGCCCTTCAGTCATGGGCAGTTGCACTGCGCAGCTCCCATGGCCTGATCTGTAGCAACACCAAACATGCATCAGAACACCGCTCTCACGTAGCGCGATTTCAGTGTGCTGCTCCACCCATGCTTGTCCCAGTGCAGTGAGGATGGGCCCATCTGAACAGTGCCACAGCGCCCTTCAATCATGGGCAGTTGCACTGCGCAGCTCCCATGGCCTGATCTGTAGCAACACCAAACATGCATCAGAACACCGCTCTCACGTAGCGCGATTTCAGTGTACTGCTCCACCCATGCTTATCCCAGTGCAGTGAGGATGGGCCCATCTGAACAGTGCCACAGCGCCCTTCAATCATGGGCAGTTGCACTGCGCAGCTCCCATGGCCTGATCTGTAGCAACACCAAACATGCATCAGAACACTGCTCTCACGTAGCGCGATTTCAGTGTACTGCTCCACCCATGCTTGTCCCAGTGCAGTGAGGATGGGCCCATCTGAACAGTGCCACAGCGCCCTTCAATCATGGGCAGTTGCACTGCGCAGCTCCCATGGCCTGATCTGTAGCAACACCAAACATGCATCAGAACACCGCTCTCACATAGCGCGATTTCAGTGTACTGCTCCACCCATGCTTGTCCCAGCGCAGTGAGGATGGGCCCATCTAAACAGTGCCACAGCGCCCTTCAAGCATGGGCATTTGCACTGCGCAGCTCCAATGGCCTGATCTGTAGCACCACCAAACATGCATCAGAACCCGCTCTCACGTAGCGCGATTTCAGTGTACTGCTCCATCCATTTTTGTCCCAGTGCAGTGAGGATGGGCCCATCTGAACAGTGCCACAGCGCCCTTCAATCATGGGCAGTTGCACTGCGCAGCTCCCATGGCCTGATCTGTAGCAACACCAAACATGCATCAGAACACAGCTCTCACGTAGCGCGATTTCAGTGTACTGCTCCACCCATGCTTTCCCAGTGCAGTGAGGATGGGCATATCTGAACAGTGCCACAGCACCCTTCAATCATGGGCAGTTGCACTGTGCAGCTCCCATGGCCTGATCTGTAGCAACACCAAACATGCATCAGAACACCGCTCTCACGTAGCGCGATTTCAGTGTACTGCTCCACCCATGCTTGTCCCAGTGCAATGAGGATGGGCCCATCTGAACAGTGCCACAGCGCCCTTCAATCATGGGCAGTTGCACTGCGCAGCTCCCATGGCCTGATCTGTAGCAACACCAAACATGCATCAGAACACCGCTCTCACATAGCGCGATTTCAGTGTACTGCTCCACCCATGCTTGTCCCAGTGCAGTGAGGATGGGCCCATCTGAACAGTGCCACAGCGCCCTTCAATCATGGGCAGTTGCACTGCGCAGCTCCCATGGCCTGATCTGTAGCAACACCAAACATGCATCAGAACACCGCTCTCATGTAGCGCGATTTCAGTGTACTGCTCCACCCATGCTTGTCCCAGTGCAGTGAGGATGGGCCCATCTGAACAGTGCCACAGCGCCCTTCAATCATGGGCAGTTGCACTGCGCAGCTCCCATGGCCTGATCTGTAGCAACACCAAACATGCATCAGAACACCGCTCTCACATAGCGCGATTTCAGTGTGCTGCTCCACCCATGCTTGTCCCAGTGCAGTGAGGATGGGCCCATCTGAACAGTGCCACAGCGCCCTTCAATCATGGGCAGTTGCACTGCGCAGCTCCCATGGCCTGATCTGTAGCAACACCAAACATGCATCAGAACACCGCTATCACGTAGCGCGATTTCAGTGTACTGCTCCACCCATGCTTGTCCCAGTGCAGTGAGGATGGGCCCATCTGAACAGTACCACAGCGCCCTTTAATCATGGGCAGTTGCACTGCGCACCTCCCATGGCCTGATCTGTAGCAACACCAAACATGCATCAGAACACCGATCTCACGTAGCGCGATTTCAGTGTACTGCTCCACCCATGCTTGTCCCAGTGCAATGAGGATGGGCCCATCTGAACAGTGCCACAGCGCCCTTCAATCATGGGCAGTTGCACTGTGGCCTGATCTGTAGCAACACCAAACATGCATCAGAACTGCTCTCACGTAGCGCGATTTCAGTGTACTGCTCCAACCATGCTTGTCCCAGTGCAGTGAGGATGGGCCCATCAGAACAGTGCCACAGCGCCCTTTAATCATGGGCAGTTGTACTGCGCAGTTCCCATGGCCTGATCTGTAGCAGCACCAAACATGCATCGGAACACCGCTCTCACGTAGCGCGATTTCAGTGTACTGCTCCACCCATGCTTGTCCCAGTGCAGTGCGGATGGGACCATCTGAACAGTGCCACAGCGCCCTTCAATCATGGGCAGTTGCACTGCGCAGCTCCCATGGCCTGATCTGTAGCAACACCAAACATGCACCAGAACACTGCTCTCACGTAGCGCGATTTCAGTGTACTGCTCCACCCATGCTTGTCCCAGTGCAGTGAGGATATGACCATCTGAACTGTGCCACAGCGCCCTTCAATCATGGACAGGTGCATTGCGCAGCTCCCATGACCTGATCTGCAGCAACACCAAATATGCGTCAGAATGTCGTTCTCATGTAGCGCGATTTCAGTGTACTGCTCAACCCATGATTGTCCCAGTGCAGTGAGGATGGGCCCATCTGAACAGTGTCACAGCGCCCTTCAATCATGGACAGTTGCACTGCGCAGCTCCCATGGCCTGATCTGTAGCAACACCAAACATGCATCAGAACACCACTCTCACGTAGCGCGATTTCAGTGTACTGCTCCACCCATGCTTGTCCCAGTGCAGTGAGGATGGGCCCATCTGAACAGTGCCACAGCGCCCTTCAATCATGGGCAGTTGCACTGTGCAGCTCCCATGGCCTGATCTGTAGCAACACCAAACATGCATCAGAACACCGCTCTCACGTAGCGCGATTTCAGTGTACTGCTCCACCCATGCTTGTCCCAGTGCAGTGAGGATGGGCCCATCTGAACAGTGCCACAGCGCCCTTCAATCATGGGCAGTTGCACTGCGCAGCTCCCATGGCTTGATCTGTAGCAACACCAAACATGCATCAGAACACCGCTCTCACGTAGCGCGATTTCAGTGTGCTGCTCCACCCATGCTTGTCCCAGTGCAGTGAGGATGGGCCCATCTGAACAGTGCCACAGCGCCCTTCAATCATGGGCAGTTGCACTGCGCAGCTCCCATGGCCTGATCTGTAGCAACACCAAACATGCATCAGAACACCGCTCTCACGTAGTGCGATTTCAGTGTACTGCTCCACCCATGCTTGTCCCAGTGCAGTGAGGATGGGCCCATCTGAACAGTGCCACAGCGCCCTTCAATCATGGGCAGTTGCACTGCGCAGCTCCCATGGCCTGATCTGTAGCAACACCAAACATGAATCAGAACACCGCTCTCACGTAGCGCGATTTCAGTGTACTGCTCCACCCATACTTGTCCCAGTGCAGTGAGATTGGACCCATCTTAACAGTGCCACAGCGCCCTTCAATCATGGGTAGTTGCACTGCACAGCTCCCATGTCCTGATCTGTAGCAACACCAAACATGAATCAGAACACCGCTCTCACGTAGCGCGATTTCAGTGTACTGCTCCACCCATGCTTGTCCCAGTGCAGTGAGGATGGTCCCATCTGAACAGTGCCACAGCGCCCTTCAATCATGGGCTGTTGCACCACGCAGCTCCCATGGCCTGATATGTAGCAACACCAAACATGCATCAGAACACCGCTCTCATGTAGCAAGATTTCAGTGTACTGCTCCACCCATGCTTGTCCCAGTGCAGTGAGGATGGGCCCATCTGAACAGTGCCACAGCGCCCTTCAATCATGGGCAGTTGCACTGCGCAGCTCCCATGGCCTGATCTGTAGCAACACCAAACATGCATCAGAACACCGCTCTCACGTAGCGCGATTTCAGTGTACTGCTCCACCCATGCTTGTCCCAGTGCAGTGAGGATGGGCCCATCTGAACAGTGCCACAGCGCCCTTCAATCATGGACAGTTGCACTGCGCAGCTCCCATGGCCTGATCTGTAGCAACACCAAACATGCATCAGAACACCGCTCTCACGTAGCGCGATTTCAGTGTACTGCTCCACCCGTGCTTGTCCCAGTGCAGTGAGGATGGGCCCATCTGAACAGTGCCACAGCGCCCTTCAATCATTGACAGATGCACTGCGTAGCTCCCTTGGCCTGATCTGTAGCAACACCAAACATGCATCAGAACACCTCTCTCACGTAGCGCGATTTCAGTGTACTGCTCCATCCATGCTTGTCCCAGTGCAGTGAGGATGGGCCCATCTGAACAGTGCCACAGCGTCCTTCAATCATGGACAGTTGCAATGACCACCTCCCATGGCCTGATCTGTATTTTATTTATTTATTTATTTATTCAAATTTTCTAACATGTGTCCCATCAAGAGACGGGACTTAATACACTATATACTTAATGTGTGTCTAACATGTGTCCCATCAAGAGACGGGACTTAATACACTATATACTTAATACACTATATAATACAAGTAAAATAAAATAAGTTGTCCTATAAAGATTAAAATTGAAGTAATAAGTTCTTTTGTAGTTATTGATTGCTATTGCATTAAGTGATGTTTTTTGCTTCCAGATGATTATTGCTTTTTGCTAATATTGCTTATTGCGGAATCAAATGACACCATCTTCATAAGCAGATGAGCTTTATAGATGGGGTTGTGATAAAGGGTGGCTAAGTTCTTGCTAACTAATGAGGTAAAATCTTCCTTTGCGTCTTTCGTTGATTTACTGAAAATGAATAATGATAGCTGGCTCATGTCGGTGCCTGAAGTTTCTGTCAGAACCTTACGGAATTGCAAAGTATAGAGGCCGTGGCTTTCAAGTATTGTGTCTACTATGCGCATGTCGAGACTCATATACTTAACAAGGACTGCCAGTAATTTCTCATTAGTTATAAAGTTCCTAATGCTCTCTTCTTCCAGACCCATGTTACACATGTTTAGAACTAGTAGATTTGTTTTTTCTGCTTTGTCAAGCTGTTCTGTGATTTTCAGCTGTTCTGTGATTTTAACTGTTCTGTGATTTTAAGCTGTTCTGTAATTTTGCTGTGATTTTCCAGGGACAAATGGCAGGGCATTGATGTTCAGTTTTTGCAAGGTGGATATGTTCTTCTTTTGATTGGTCAGATCTTTACTATTTTGTTTCAAAGTTTTTTTGATAAATTTGCGTGTTGAATATTGGAGTTATTATGGATGAGTGTTCTTTTTTCTTTTTAATGATTTGAGGTCAACTTGGCTAGCAACATTATGCAAGGTGTTAAGCATTTTTACTGTCTTTGGTTGGAAATGCTGCAAGGTGTTGTTTTCTTTCTTTTTCCTTTTATATTTGTATAAGTCGTATTTTATCCAAGAGATGTTTAAATTCATGAGGTATCTTATCCATGTGCTGTTGTTCATCATTATTGCCTTCAATGAATATTAATGCTTTCTATGATATTAATGCTTTCTGAAATCAAAAAAGAAATGGTATGTTTTCCAAATGCCTACATTCTAACATTGGAATTCCTGAATCAGCCGTGGCTAGCATTTTGGAATTCCACAAGCCAGAAGCATTTCCAAAGCTGATTCTTGCCATTCTACCAATCGAATATAAAATACAGGAGCATTTTTCGAGTGCTGATTGTTTTTTTAAAAACAATTCCTTGGCTACAATAAGAAACAGATACACTTCTCTATGTTTTCTACTATTAGTTTTAACAGTTGGGCCATATACACCAATTAATGAATGATAAATAGTGGTTAAACTACTGGGGGAGGCACTAAGTCTTCGCCTTTGTTATTTTACATTTTTACATCTCATCTACTTCCTACCCATGAAAGCTATCACTTGCCCACAGAGTGGCCATATTGTATTTTTATGCTGGTGCACATGTCTGTTAAAAAATATCATGTCAAAAATAGTTGGATTCGAAATAGAAATATGATGAAAAATAGGAGTGGCATAGGTGCTGTGGTGATTTACATGGGATAAATTTAAGAAATTTAACATTTACTGTCATTACTTTATAGGCATACACATTATTTTCAAACAAATTTAACACAATGTTACTGGATATTGGATCACACTTCAGACCAATTTTCAGCTTGCTAGGATCATT
This sequence comes from Ptycholaimellus sp. GST1_10, assembly GCA_030248095.1. Taxonomy (NCBI): domain Eukaryota; kingdom Metazoa; phylum Nematoda; class Chromadorea; order Chromadorida; family Chromadoridae; genus Ptycholaimellus; species Ptycholaimellus sp. GST1_10. Next base: position 11,735 of record JASANA010011280.1, read on the forward strand.
TTTAGAAGAGTATAATGCATGAAATATATGGAGATTATGCTATATTAAACGTCATCTGCATTTTGTTTTTTGGTGCGCATGAAAGATACACTGAACTGCGCGCCAAAAACAAAATGCAACTGTCCAAGCAGCAAATTCCAGTAGTAGAAGTTGTATTTCCTTGACTTTTTACTCAAGGCAATTGCAAACTTTGGATAAAAGAGAACTGCATTTGGCCTGCCGATGGTACCATATATTATTATAATGGAGGGAATGCTTTATAACATGGGGACGTCAAAAACTCTTACAAAAAACCGAGAATGTGTAAAAACTGAGTTTTCAATGAAATGCATAACAAAAAGAAACAATGGAAAGTATGGAGTCTAGATTTCTCCGTATGGAAACCTAATGGACTTTGCGTACTTTGAGTATTCACAATTTTAGTAATAAATAACTTGTGTTAGCAAGCAGCCAGAGTATTACCTCAGCACCACACAATACATGAATCTATGACACAACCAACAATTGTGAATGAATGTGATATGTATGACGTGTCAATGCATAAGGGACAGTGGAGGCACTCTTTCAAGAAGCTTCTGCAACGACTGAAATTCGCCAGAACGCCCTCTTCTTCTGGGCCAAGTCTCCTCTTAGCTAAATTCAATATTTATAATCATTTGAGATTATTTTTCTCACAGCTTGGTTCTAAGCTGGTTGTATGGGAACAAAGAATGAAAATAATCAGATGGCTACGGTCATAGCAGGGGATGAATGAAGCAGAGGCGGTGAAGAGGCAAATGGAGGATGTGACTTACGATCTGTCTGAAGAGTCCTTTGCACTCTGATGATATTCTTGAACATGTCATCTACGATCCTCCACATGGTACGATTTCTTTATTTTTTCTAAGAATAGAGAATTTGAATTTGAAATGACAAAGTATTCACTTGAACTTTTGACAAAATCAAGACATGACTCTAGCATCTGAACACTTGAGACAAGGAGGAAAGTGAACTGGGCATGCGCTCGCATTGCTGCAATCAAACGCAGAAGCGAAACGAGAAGGGCGAGTCTCTCATCTAGCAGGCCATCAACAACCCCAATCTTCCCGCAAGATGGACCCAGGCAAAGCCTCCCTGTGCCGGACGCATCAAGACGATGCAGCCGGGCAACGCATGTCATCATGCGCTACAGAACCACTCATCCATCACACATATTTAGAATTGGGGTATAAGACGTGTGAATCCAAAACCAACTGTACAATTACCGGGGGGGGGGGGTCTTCGGACACCCTAAGATCAATATTTGAAAATTTATTTCTCCAACCACAAAAACGCTAGAGAGCTCATTTTGTTCCACACAATGTTCCCACAATGTTCCCCAAAACTTGCTTAGTATGTGCATAAATTGGCTGCTCATTTTGTTGCAGAGAACTGGAGAAATACCAATTTTTGTGAGGGCGTTCAAAAATAACACTGCCCCTTCATAAAAAATTTTTTTACCTGCTTTCTAGGCTTCATTTCTCAGCCCCAGGCGAAGCTTTGGAGTTCAAAATTAAGCACACTTAAGGTTTAAGGGTCATTAACATTAACATAAATTTTTAAAACTCCAGGTGATTTCTATGTCGAGAAATTGCCTCCAATGTACACCATACATTTCCCCCGTCCCTTTGATTAATAACCACTAAAAAAGGGCAGTATTACTTTTAAACGACCTCAGAAACATTGTAATTTCTCCAGTTCTCTGCAACAAGCTTTCTAGCGTTTTTGTGGTTGGAGAAATAAATTTTCAAAAATTGACCTTAGGGTGTCCGAAGACCTTCTGACCCCCCCCCCCCGGTACCAGCAAACCATCTGATATTGCTTACTGATGCTATTGGCATGCGTGAAAGTGTATCACTCAGATGAGTAAGTCTCCGGTCTCTGAGGATTGATGAGAGGAACATTTTGAGGAGGAGCACCCTGTTGAGGAGGAGGGGCCTGAAGTTGGTCTGCGGGAATGTGGGCATAGACAACCTTGTCCGCCGCGGGATCTATGGGCTCATAGCCACCCGCCAGCATCTGCTCAATCATATTCGAGCCACACCAGCCCCTGCCCCCTGAGCTCCCACATCACAAGCAGGACAATTGACTTGAAAATTTGTCAAACGGTCCTCATTCTCACTCTCACGCGCAAGGACATTCCAAGCTTGAGGAGGAGCAGAACCTGCCAATGCGAAGGACCGGTCGAGGCCCTCGAGGCAGACGTTCTGGCTGCAGATGCCGCAGATGATGCGAAGCTTGCCATGGGGCGCGCCGGCGTTGCCTGTGCCGACGCCTGTGCTGGAGATCAGCTTCAGCACCGGGACCGCCATGGCCACCTAGCTACCCTGGCACAAGCCACAGGCGCTAGTTCAGGCTCTCACCTGAGTACTAAGGCTCCAATGTTTCCAGATAGCCTCGATGCTTTTACTGATGAAATCTAGGGCCGAGGAGCAGAGGAGGCGAGAGACAGCACCCCAATCGTGCAAGGAACCAGAAACAAGCACTACGTCAACAACGTGAGAGCAGTCTTTGCAGAAAGCTATGCCCACAACATGCTTTGCATGAGATCAGTCTTTGCATTAAACTATGCCCACAACATGCACTACCTGAGAGCAGTCTTTGTAGTAGACTCTGCCCACAACATACACCACATGAGATCAGTCTTTACAGTAAAACAGCATACACCAGCTTTTGCTTCTTTTCTATAACTAGAAATCACTTCAACGACAGAGATGTTATGTTTTTTCCCATTTTTTGCAATTTTTTTTTCAAAATTTCTATGTTAATGCTAAGGCTTTAAACGCTGAGGCCGAAATCAAAATTTAACGATTTTCGCCCTCGAGATCTCCTTATACGCTTTGGTTATATGTCTATGGTTTTGTACAATGTCCAAGGCGCTGATCCTCGGGACATGCAACTACCCCTACCCAAAAATTCGATCAACCATTCATAACTAGGGCACTGTCATCATCGAGATAGGCAGAACTTGAGGAATCGCTCTATATACTGCTGTGTATTAATCCTGAACAGCAATTATTACACTGTAATAGTTACAAAATCGATTGACCCCAACTAATCTTTGTAACATGGCCCAAATGGGTAGATTCCATTAGAAGAAAAGGAGCGGGTAATTGGCCTTTTATCAGACATGATTATGAAATGAAGCATATGAAATGAAGGAAAAACAGTTGCAAATCACGGCACAGATGAATCTGAGACTGTAGATGGGCCCGTAAATGGGTTCAGGTCTTCGCGGAGAGGCGTCTTTGAGGTTCCTGGCTTTTGCTGTCCAAGAAGGGAGTCGTTGAGGAGGCGGACGGTAGCCCTTGGTTTAGTTTTTCAGTGTGAAGTGTGTTGAGAGCTATATGGTGCTTTTACGATTGCGCAGGACCCAGTATTTGGCGCAACTGCAAATCATAGAGACTCATAAACGGGGTGAATACATAGAGCGATCACTTTCATTGCACAATATATGGTTTTAATAATGCATAATTAATTGGTGTCTGACCCATTCATTGTTTAAATCAGCTGAAACATCAGGTTCTGGTTAGCCGACGAGCATACTGTTTGGAAATCCTAAAATGCGGATCCGGTTTGAAAAGACGATATTTTTATAGCCAACAGAAAAACAATAACTGATGGCTGAGCTGAACAGATCAGTTCGTTTGCATTTTTTAAGCCCAAGAACGTCTTCCTAGGTGTTTCCTACAGACTACGGCAGCCATCAACAAAAAGGCATTTTTGATCCATGTGTTATAACTTT